>CATKUM010000234.1:0-85837 GCA_949786405.1 Onychomys arenicola | reverse complement strand
CACAGCAGCCGCAACGCGAGCAACGCACTAACAAATGAGAGAGCCACCGCAGCCTGCGAGGACGAAAGCATTCTGCACCTCTTGCTGTTTCTGCTGATACTGCTGCTTCTCCTGCTGTTCCTTCCGATCGCGTTACTGCTCTTCCTGCTGGTGCTGTTACTGCTGGTAGTGGTGCTGATGTTGCTGCTGCTGCTGGCGGTGCTACGGCTGCTGCTTGAACTCCTTTTCCTCTTTCATTCGGCGGCGTGGTAGTCGCAGTTGCTGCTGCTGCTGCTGCATGTGCATCTATCGGAGGTAGCATGCCCTCGTCAGAGAGTCTTTCTCTTGCTGCTGCTGCTGCTTCTGCTGCTGGTTGCTGCAGTTGATGGATACCTGCTGCTGCTGATGGCTGCGAGGCATCTCCGGAGATTAATGCGCCTGCTGCTGTAGACTTTGCATCCTCAGAGACGAGATGACTTCGGAGACAGCAGCCATTTGTCCCTCTTGCTGCTTCTGCTGCTGTCGCAGACTGGTGGCGAGACCCGGTGTCAGGTGTACGTACACCGGACGTGGGAGCAAAAGGCAGCAGCTGCAGAAACGCGGGAACGCTGAGACCTGCAGCAGCAACATCTTCAAGGGAAACTGAAAGAGGCAGGCGGCCAATCGGAAGCCAAAGCGTCGACGGTAATCCGGAAAAGCGTCTCTCTTCGATACTCTCGCTGCATGCAGCAGCACGTCTCCGCTGATATCGTGCTGTGCGCATCGCCATCGCGCAGCAACTGCAGCAGCAGCACCAGTGGCGTTCTTCTTTTCGTTCTCTCTGCAGATGTTTGAACCAGGCCCCACACACCAAAAGCGACGTCCTTTGAAACAGCAGCGAGACTCAGCAGCACGCGCAACGAAAAGAAAAATCGGGAGACGTCTCCTCCTTCAACAACAGCAAGGCAAACACCGTGTCTCCCTACACGTCGACACCCGTCTCTGTCTCCTTCCTTCCCTGTCTCTGTCTCCTTTCTCTCCCTGCCTTGATCTCCTCTCCTCCCCTGTCTCTGTGGCCTTACTTCCCCTGTCTCGGTCTCCGTTTTGGCTCTGTCTCCTTTCTTCTCTTGGCTCTGTCTCCTTTCTTCTCCTGTCTCTGTCTCCTTCCGTCGCCTGTCTCTTTCTCGCGGTCGTCTCCTGTGTCTGTCTTCAGAGGAGTAATTCCACGAGCCGTCTCTCCAAGCGCATGCAGACGCAAGTGTAGCGCGGCAGAGACTGATGATCAGGTAAAGAGAACAAGGCGGTATTGAATTCACCAGCTATCATCAAGAAGCACAGAAGAGAGTCTGAAAGAGAGGCTCTGTTAGTGAGCAGGGTCACAGATATCCTGAAAAGCAGCCACAGAGTCGTTTCGAGTTCAACAGAGAGAGAAAGAGAAAGAAAATGAATCAGGTGTGACTTTGCAGCAGCTTCAAAACTCTCTTTTTCTTTCATAGTCTTCTCTATAATACGCTCTGCCGCTCTCTTTCCTGCGGCAAATGGATTTCTCATGTTTCACGAATACAATCAGTGAAAGATCTTTTGTTTTCATTGAAGTGACTAACTCATTGGACTCTCTTTTCGCTCCAAGACTACTCATCTCTGCATGCGGTTACATATATGAAGAAAGCACATCTTCCTCTCCGCCTCTGTCTCTTTGAAAATGTATTTTTCCGTCTCTGCTACTACATGCGACACATAGAGATATATTTATCTGAGAAAAAAGGCACTGTCTCAAGGTCTTCCATTCGATATTAGCAGCGGGAGACGCGCATCCGGGTTGAAGAAGAAAAAGAAGCAGTATACGGGCCTCCTCGCCTCTGGACAGCCTTTCTGTCTATCTGTGAACATCCTGCATTTGCCTCAGTAAGACACACACGCATACATTGCTGTGCCTGGAGGGAACCATCTGCATGCACGCATCTTTCATTCGCATATATGTATATAGATAGTTATGTATATTTGACCCGTGCGCTCTCTATACTTCTGTCTTTGTTTGCCTATCTCTCTCTCTCTCTCTATATATATATATATATATAGGGTAGGTACGCATGCAGTGCTACAGGGAGGATAGGGAAGAACGGTGGGAAGGATAATGAAATTAGGCGCTCGATGAAAAGTGTTCAGGTCATCAGCAGAAGAAGAAAGAAAATGAAAGAAAAGCGTTCAAAAAGACAGTATTGCTAAAGTGGAAGAGAAGTGGCTCCGCGTGCCGCGGCGTCGTCTTCATTTTTCGGAGAAAGTGAAAGTTCTCTTAGTGTTTAGACAACAAGGAAGAGTGTCTTCCACGGAGACCAAGAAAGGGAATAGGGATATAAAAGACGCACGCACACGGTGACATACCGAGAATGAAGCGTCAGAGAGGCGTGGCTGGAGCATGTGAATCCAGTGAATGCATGAAGTCAATGAAATATACAGTCGTGTGGAAATGTAGATGATTAAGACATGTTTGTAGAGAGTCCGGCCTTTGATGGATTAAAAGTCGTATATCGTCTGCGCGCAGAGAAAAGTGCAGAGAGAAGGAGAAAGAAACATCCGTTTTTTTGTAGTAACGTGGTTAGTGTGGAGAGAAGAAGCAGGTAATACTGGTACTTACCTATAGGTATATACACAGTGTGATTACACAAGGGCAGGAAATGAGAGTTAGCTAGATTGACATCTGAGATTTAAAAAGGGAAAGCCAACGGTGAAGAAATCAGGAAAGCCACGAAAACGATAGACTTGATCAGCACCGAGTGAAAATCAAGATTACGCACTCAGAACAGTCAACGTTTGTGGATACACAGGGCGAGGAGAGTGTCACAGTGACGTGATAAAGTCGAAAGCGCACACTGAGCCTTTAAGAAGAAAAGAAAGACACAGCTGGATGCTTCGACACACGTCGATGCAGCTCGAGAGGGAGGGCGCGCGGTCGAATGCCCTCGTTTAGTGCGTTCTCGCCCTTTTGGAGCGAACCGAAACGAGCCACAACGAAGAAAGCTATCGATGGAGGGAAAAAGTAGTATAGGAAGGCACGGGAAGAGCCGGCGGAGCTTCGTCGCAAAGTATCGTTTGAAACGGCCTACTCACTTCAGCTGTCTACACTAATACTATAGTACTGTCACGGACTACTCTCTTTCGTGAAGTGGGAAGCAGCTGAGTCAATACCTTATTATTTCTTCCACTAGTCACTCCCAGTTTTGCCTTTATGAAAGACGATTTGACACAAGTGTGTGCAGGGCTTTGCATATAGCGAGATACTGTACGGCAGTTGTAGGAGAATAGGGCGGCGCGGGAAAAGGGGAAACGCGCATCTCATCTATTGACGGAAGCGACCCTCACATTTTGCAGCCGAAATGCCTAAAGTGGACTGCAGTGTGAAGGAGAAAAGCACACTTTTTCAGTCTACCGTGCAAAATGAAGAAAAACTAGCCTTTTCTCGAACCCGCACGTGTGTGTGCGTGCGTTTGGCAGATGAGAAGGCGCGTCGTGACACTCGAAACAACGACGCCGAAGAACGAGTAGCGCCGGTCGAGGAGCTAAGTAAAGAGAAAGAGATTCACAGTGGACTCTTATAGAGAATCGCAAAAAAACGATTAAACATTTCGACCGTAGAGGAGACAAAAAAAAAGGCCTGTTCCTCTGTGGCCCCGGGTTGCCACATTCCACGCAAAAGTGAAGCGCCGCATACTCCCGTATAACTTGTTGCTTTCCAGCATCAACATTCATCTTCTGTTTGTCATTGGGGCATTCGAAAGCCAGAGAAGCTGCATAGTTGTCACAGTAGTGACGTATATACCTATATCGCACGGGGGGAGGAGGACACCTCCTTTCGGGGGTTTTCTCCTGGATGGCGTAGCGGACGTACGGAAACATTTGTTTCTGCAGTTTCCTTGATCAATTCAGCTGCATAGCTACATCTGTGGTTGCAACAGGCGTAGATTTGTCTGCTTAGCAGGGGACGTTTTCTGCTACCGTCCTAAGTTTGTAACGCTTCCCTTGCGAAAGGAAAATCAGGAAAAAAGAAAAGGCAATCCGTTCCCGTATACGTACACCAGAGACCACTCGCTTCTCATTTCACACTTAGAGAGGCGCAACACTGGAGTGAACACTACACCTGCACGCCCTCAACAGAAATGCTTCAAACACGAGAAGGACGCGAAGGCATACGTTTGCCTTTTCAGCCTGTGCAGATTTCTTCAGCATTGTTGTCCTATTATTTATAAAGATGCAGACAATGATAGATCTCGAGATATGGCTTTTTCTTCTGGAAGTGCCACAGTTCCTTCGTCTCCCACAGGACTGTGCGCATGTGTATGGCCTGGTCTTCGAGATCAAACTCCACGCAGACGTGTTACCTTTTGAACAAGATTTGTTTGTTCGTCCCACATATTTACTGGAACCACATCTATATCATAGAGGCAGGAAAACAACGTACTCATTGTTTAGACGAGGCATACTGCGTTTGCAGGAGCGTGAGCACGTCGCTTCTCTGAATGCACTCTACAGGTTTACGTAGATTATACAGCTCCTCTCTACAAAGCGGGACTACCGCGAATTTCCGCTTAGAGCCCACCAGTCAACTGCCACGACTGACTCCTCTTTACATAAGAAGAGAGATTTTCAGTAAACAGGCGCAAAATACTTACGACAGCAGTCATACAAGTAAAATCTTCAGATATCGCCCCTGCACGAGCACTGCCTCGAGCTCAGCACGAAACATGCAAAACTTTTATTGGCAAGCGCATCGCTCTTATGCGTAGATAACGAATACCATATGCAACAAGTCCCGGTTTGAATATACACGTAGATATATATGTATATACATATAGATACAGGTGTATGACAGTCACAGTGAGGTGAAGGACGCACATGAGACTGCAGGAGTGTTGCTTTTGACAAGGTAGACAGATGGCGCGACATTTAGCAGCTCATATAAATTGTGAAGGCGAACAGCCGCGGATAAACGTACTGTTGTTGCTCTATATCGAATTGGCACTAACATACACTCGTCTGCGGTGTTTATACGTGTCTACTGTATCTGCTGAGAAGGAGATTTTCTCGTTATGCTGAACTATTCAGGACCTGCAATGCAATAGCGGGGAAATTGTCTCCTGTCTTGAAGTGAGGACGCAGACGCAAAAGGGCCGTCAGTGACACAGCAGAACGAAGGAGGAAAAGAGGGAAGGCGTTCTCAACAGGTATATGTGCGCATGTGATAGAGAGAGAGAGGGACTAGGCACGTGCGGACAAAGTGCGTGTTTTCCCGCTTTTATAAACATAAGAACAGCAAGGTCGTCTTTTTTGTGGGCTATTGTCTCACAGAACACGATGGTAGATTTGTGACGGTGAAGCATGTCCACACCGGCAGCGGCGGTATGCCAGAACAAAGAATAGAGCAGTGCAAACAAATGGCTGCTATAATATTCTTCTCCTCCTTCACCTTTCGAGAGAGCCTCCGTCTGGCCCTATAAAGCACAATGTTTGCATGGACATATATGTCACATGTAGGTATCGGCAAAAAGCACCTCACCGGGCACCATAAGCGAAGTTCAAATTCGTGTGTAGAACCTTATATTAACACGCGGGAAACAGGGCTATTCAAGTATCAGTCCAGTGGACATGCCGGAAGCCTGCTGGCACTAATGAAACTGTTACAGTTGTAGGAATCAGATGAGAATGAGTGACAGTACGAGCTGAAAACAAGAGAGAGATGTTTGCATATAGATGTATTCACAGAGAGGTAGACCTGCATCATGCAGTGCATGCAGTGGACATGCCGGAAGCCTGCTGGCACTAATGAAACTGTTACAGTTGTAGGAATCAGATGAGAATGAGTGACAGTACGAGCTGAAAACAAGAGAGAGATGTTTGCATATAGATGTATTCACAGAGAGGTAGACCTGCATGGATCGCAAGAAGGAACTCTCTTCCGGCTTCGGCCGGAAGCTGCTTCTGCGGGCACCTTGACAGCGTAAAAACTTCCTGCTGTGCTGCTGTATGCGCTATATCTCCGGTTGACTCACGCACCATCCTCTTTGTATCTCCACTTGATCTGTGCACAGTTGTGTCTGTCTACGCGCGCTTGACTGTACATACATGTGTAAAAATGCATCGTGGGGTGCTCAGGTTATACAGATATATGTATGTGATTGTGTCTGTATCTCTGGATACATACGCAAAAAAAGAAGTATTTTCGTTCGTGTGCACACACCTGGCATACATATAAACGTCAAGAAGCCTCTAGCATACACGTTCGTGACCAGGAAGCTGTTGCGGAAGATATATTTCGCACGTTCCATCGACGTCTTCGAGCTGCTTCTTCTGCCCACGCTGCGTATACGCATATACACGTACACACATATATGTATATATATATATGTATACACATGAGATCGTATAAGCGCATATGTTTATATATGGACGTTATCTGTTCATATGTATACGTCTAGGCGGCTGCGAATGCCACACCACCTCTGAGTGCTCAGCTGTATATCTTCTGCGTCCTCACCTTCAAGACGATTGTTGTTGAGCGCGTGTATTGAGGTGTGCATGTGTGTGAGTGAAGTACGCTTTTAGATAGATGTCGAGAAGATGTATGTATGTTGATATTCAAGTGGGAAGAATAACAGACTAAAGCACCATTACACAAGCTGCTAAAAGAGTGTTCACACTTGTATGTTGTATGTGAATATGTATATAATACGAGAATTTTGAATTCCCTATTTTGGCGCCGGTATGATGAGCAGGAGCTAAATCATGCAGGTAGACGAGACACCTATCAAAGTAAGACTTTTTTTTCTTCGGAACCCTACTTGTGCGTACAGCCAATCAGTCTCCTCTCTCTGATCAACGCTGACATCTACGCATTATATGTAGTTTCTTCTCACCATCCCTACAACAGAATGCTTTAGCAAAAGCAGCAGCAGTCACAAAGTGAAGACAACGTGTCCTGCTTTCACGCAGATCTCTCCTTTTCACAGGTGTGAAGATTGCTGCGGTGATTTTGTTGATCTTGCGTTTCATTAGACAGAGACCAGCTCTTCCCTCGGCGCATCGCTACTATCTGCTGCTGCAGCACCAGCTACTATATCTGTTCGTTGTGTGATGCGCTATGTAGTTAGTAAAGATTGTCAAAGTGAGAAGGGAGAGACAACAACTGCTGCGCCAGTGCTAATCTTGGAACTCTCTTCTGCTATCCAGGTGAGGCATTGAGACTGCGAGACTGAGAAAACTCCTCCTAATTTACATATAGCGAAACACCAACACACTATGGCCACTGGGCTGCTATGTGAAGTGTTTGGTTGCTGAAGGTGCTGCTCCTGTGCAATTAGTATTATTGATGTTCATGCTGTTGTTCCTTTTTTTCTTTTTTTTTCTCTTCTTCTTCTTCTTCCTCTTCTCCTTTTTCTTCCTACTCTTCTGCTCGATCATTCATATGAGGTTATTGTTTGTTTTCCTGTTGTGCTTTTTCCTGAATTCACTGGTGGAGCTGGTGCAGCCGACTTCAACATGGCAGCGGTGGGTGTGCGAATAAGTAAAGTAATTGTTTATTTTTAGCTGGAGTAAGCAACTGCAATCTACTTGCCCAAGGGTGTAGACTGCTGCTGTTTGCTAGCAAGACAGGAATAGGCAGTGACAACGCTAGTCGTGTGTTTGGTTACTTTAGTGATTTTCATCTTTCTGCTTCTTCTATTGTCTTTATTGCACCGGGTGTCTCGTATCGTGCTTGCCCACCTGGTCCTCATGCTGCTGCTCCTGCATCATCTCCTCCATACTCCTACAAATCTTTCTTTCTTTTTTTTTTTTCTTTTTCTTTTTCTTCTTCTTCTTCGACGTCTTTTTCTTCTTCGTCTCCTTCTTCTTCGTCTCCTTCTTCTTCTCCTTCAGATGCTTCTTCTTCTTTTTCATCTTTATCTCCCTTTCCCAGTTTCGCGACCACGTTCTCCTTTTCCTCTGCAACGTGAAGTTTATTTTTTCTTGTCCAGCATCACACTGGGCTCATGCACAGACACACTTCGCACAGCAGTGGTTCTTCCATTAGGTCGACCTTCTTCAGCTCTTTGACAACGACTGCTGAAGATAACAAAAGACATGTGGTGTTTATATTGCTGCTCTTGGCCAAGGGTCCTCGTTATCGAGACTTGCTGCGTCATCAGAAGTCTCTCCCCCTTACAACGAGCCTCAAAAATTTCTTTGTCGTCCTTGTCTCTTCTCTCTCCTTCGCCTTACAACAAACCTCAAAGGTTTCTTCGTTGTCCCTCTCTTCTTTTTTCTCCGCCTTCCCCTTACAAGGAACCTCAAAGGTTTCTTCGTTGTGCCTGTCTCCTCTTGTTACCGTATTCGTTGTTCCTCTTTTGCCTGTCGGTCTTTATCTGCCTCATTATCTCATGCACCAACTTACCGTGGTCATCTTCGCCTTTACATTTGATCGTGTCCTCCCTCCCCTCCTGCAGCAGCAGCTGTTACTGTTGCTTTCTTCTCTGCTTCCTCTGCGTCTGAAACAAGGATTTCTTTCTCTTCTTCCCTCTCTCTGGTAAAGTGTGTGTGCCGTAGATGCTTCTCCAACCGGAACCAGGTGGTATTGCTGTTGGTACGTGCCTCTCGCCACACGCTGCTGCTGCTGCGTCACGACACCTGCTGCTGCTGCTGCTGCCTCTCGCCTCCTACTACTGCTGCTGCTGCCTCTCGCCGCGTGCTGCTGCTGCTGTTGCCTCTGGGCTCGCCTGCTGCCTCTGCAGAAGGCGTTTGTTTTGGGGGTTTTTTTCCTTCTTCTTCTTCTTCTGTTTGTGTGCACGACTGTTGTTGTTTCTAGAGATTTCTTCAGTTTTTCGCTCGACTGCGGTGTGCCGGGGTGGACCACTTTCTCCTCTGAAACGTGCAGAATTCTCGTGCATTTAAAGTGTTCTGCGCGGCAATTAGATGTGGGGCCCGTCTTTCTCTCTTTGTTCTCTAGAAGAGAAAGACACTTTTCTCCGTCAATTTCGAATTTCTCCCCCTCCCTACCACCTCTCGTGCCGGGACCAAAAGAAGAGCGAGTCAAAGGGGCTTTCCACGGGAACGAGGCGTCTCAGGAACTTGTGCTGTCCTTTAATTAGAAATAGAAGTGCCCTTATATCATCCAGGCGCCCAGCATTGTCTCCTCTCCCAGTTGACAGGAAGAGGCGCTGGAGAAGAGAACGCTGAGTAGACTCGCGCGCGCAGGCGTGCCCGTCTTTCTCGTTTTCTTCTCCTTTCTTTTGAATGTTTTTCCTCATCACACACTTTTCCTAGCAAAGTTCCTGTTCAATTCACATTTCCTAACACTTTTCCTTCCGGTTTCGCAGTTTAAAAGTCCCTCCTTCTTGTCTCTGCCTCCACACGCCTCCCCCCGCCGCTCAGAGGCGCAACCGCGCCGCCTTCGCGGTGTATACATTTTTTATCAGTTCACTTGTCGACACAAAACCTTCTTTTTTCACCCACAAAATTTCATTCGAATGATTTTCCCAACGACCAACACCACCCCTTCCCACCGCCGCCTCTCTCCCAGCGACCCGCCTGTGCACATTCTTCTCCGCCGTCATACATTCTATTTTGTTTGCAACTTTGTCTGTACCGTTATCTTTCCGCGGACCTTTTCTTTATTGAGTTTCTTTCTCGCACCGCCTCTTCACTTCTCCCCTCTTTGCTGCCCTTTCTCTTTTGTTGAAACGGTCTTTCTCGGTCTCTGTCGTTCTTCTCTGATCACACAGACTTCACTCTCTGCTGAACTACTTTCCCTTTCCCACCCCAGCGGCCACTACTTCCTTTTTGCAGACATTTCCGAACCCTCTGGACGCTAACAAAAGGCTTTGAGTCGTATTATCACGGGAAACGTCCTAAAATTTCCTCTTATCGCTCTATATTTTTGTATCCTTCCATCTTGTTCTTGCAGTTATTCCCGCAATACACACGTATCCTCAGAACATATTCAGCGAGAGCCAGTACAATATTCCGAGAGAAAAATATTGATCTTTTTACCTGGTGAAGGGGCGGATGCATCTCTTTTCCACCAAACACTTGTCAGTATGGAATAAACGATCTGCCGTCTTCCACAGATAGAGACTCCTCCTTCTCCCGACATTTCTCATTTTCAGGAAAAGAAAAAAGCCGCTGGTTGTGTCTTCCATCACCACCTACATTCCCGTCAAGCCGCTTACTCTTTTCCTTCTCCGTGTCTTTTCTCAACAGATGCTCTTTGCTGTTGTTCTTCTCTAAGATATATTGGACCAGCAGTAGCAATCGTGAGCATCGTGGCTGTTCTTCCTCTTCTTTTTTCTTCTATCGTCCTCTTCTGAAGTCTTTTCTCTTTCCTTTAGCCTCTTCTCTGATACAGTGTCTCTTCTTTAACGTCACCTCTCCACGTCACCAACCTCCTGCTCCTGCTGCACCCTCTGCTGCCACTCTTTCTTCCTTTTTTTCGTCTTCTTCCTATACCTTTTTTTTCTTCTTTTTTTTTTTTCTTCTTCTCTTGCTGCAACCCCTGTGCTATTGCCGCTGCTGCAGTAGCTGGAGGGATTCATAGACGTCTACCCGCCGAGAGGCTGCCCAGACCTCGTCGATCCTCTCTTTTGCTGGTGCTGGTGCTGCTGCTGCTGCTGCTTCTCTTGTATTGCCTCTCTTGCTGCTGTTCTCACGAGTCTTCTTCTTCTCGCTGCTGCTACTGCTCTTGGGCTACCGTGTATGCTGCTGACAACCTTCCTTTCTTCGCGCACACTGCTGCTTTCTTCTGCGGCAAACACCAGCAGCGTTCTCTTCTTTTGCTGCTCTTCTCTGCTGCTGCTGCGCCTCTCTGCTGCTGCTCTTCTCCGTTACTGCTGCAGCTGCTGCTTCCTGCTGCATGCACTAGCGCTCCTTTTCCTCACGCGGTGCAGCAGGGCCGTTCTGCTGCTCATGTCTCTCGTTTGGATTCCCCACAAGCGAAGAAGAAGAGCAGCAGCGGGCTCAGTTTTCATGTGTATTCACACTGGAATCCTTCTCCCGTCACTCTCCTTCCCACCAGTTCTGCTGCTGCTGCTGCGGCTGAGAACTTTCTCGCTGCAGCCACCAGCTTTCCGCACCTCAGTACGTCAAGGCACATGCAGTGTGCTTGCTCTCCCCGCAGTGCATTTTTCTTCAGCAGCGGTTTTTCTTTTTCTTCTTTTCCTGTCGCCTGCTGCTGCTGCTGCTGTGGCTCTCCTCATCCCCACGTCATCTGCTGCTGCTGCATGTGTCGAACCATGCTTTTCTTCTGCTGCTGCTGCTGCTCCCTCCTCCATTCCTTCGCTGCTGCCGCTGCTGCTGGGCAATCCAGCTGCTGCTACATCCTTGATTTATGCTGCTCTCTACAGTCTCATCTATCATCAGGCAGCACTCCAGTTCACTTTTCCTTCTGCTGCGCCGCTGCTCTTGTTGCTGCTACTTTTCCTTTCAAAAACTTCCCTTCCGCTGCTGCTGCTGTTGTCTTTCTTTCTGTCTATCCCTGCCGCGCGAGCTCTTCTTTTTCTTCTTCCGCGGGGCCTGACCATCTTTGTATGAATTGTCTCTGTCTTCTCCTATGGCCGTTTGCACATTCGTCTCCCTTTCTTTTTCGCTGTTGCTGCTGCTGCTGCTGTCCGTGTTGCTGTTCCTTTTCTTCTGCTGCTCCCGGCGTTCTGGCTGCACCCGCTGAAATGCTTGTGCTGCTGCTTTGTTGCCTTTGCTGTTGCTTGTCGTCTTTTCTCTTTCGTGCTGCTGCGACGTCTCATCCATCTGCTCTATGCTGCTTTTCAATGTTGCCTGCTGCTGCGGCTCTTTGAGACGCGACGATGTTGTTCTTTCTCTGTTGTTTTGTGGGGTTGCTGCTGTTAGACTCTGGTGGTGTGTCTCTGTCTCCTGCTGCTATTTTACTTCTCTTCTCCGTTTCTTCTCTTCTTCTCTCCCACAAAGACACGTGCGGATTTGTCTGCATGCAGCAACGCCAGTCTCTGCTGCTGCTGCTGCTGCATTAACTACTTGTCTTCCTGCTGCTGCTGCTGCCCTCCTGCTGCAGTTCCTTCTGCGCCGCGCCCTCCCCACACAACACTTCTGGCTACTGCTGCTACTGCTTCCAGCTCCTGCTTCCTACTGCTGGTGCAGCACTACCTCTACTGTCTATTCTCGTTTCATGCTGCTGCTCTCCCACCTGCGATGCCAACGACGCTCTTCTTCTGTGGGGTGACGCCCCTACGCTGTCGTCTCGCAGAGACACGCACCTGCATCTCGTCTCGGGTCACCTCGATGGTCTCTGCATCTTCGAGCCTTATCACCCCAAGCCTCTCTATATCTGTAGTATAGATACGCATATGTATATCTACCTATATATATATATATATATATATCCATATGTATATAACTCCTCGTTATCTATATATCTATCTATCTATATATACATATATATGCATATATATGTCTGCATCTTCCTCATATATATATATATGGCTGTATATGTATGATGAAAGTAGTATCTCCTCTTGTGGAGATCATGAGTCGGGAGATGACTTCGAGTGATATTCTTCTAGAGACAGTCGCATCGCAGCGGATTCAATTCCTCCATTGGGCAAGTGAAAGTGATTGCTCTCGCTAGCAAGACGCGTTCTCTCGTCTCGAGTTGCTGCTATTGCTGTTCAAAAGTGCTGCTGCTGCTGCTGCTGCTTGAACTGCTGCTGCATGAAGTTGCTGCTGCTTGGAGCTGCTGCTGCTGCTGTTCCGCGCTTGAGGATTCAATGAGTCAGATGCGAGTCGTAGGAGGAGGAGAAGTTGTTTGTGTCAAATACGTGCTGCTTGCGCCTCTCTGCTTCGTGAACAGTGCGAAGAGAAGGAGGCCTTTCTTTCCTTTATCACCGCTGCATGCATCTCCTTCAAGTGGCCTCTGCTCTGCATGTACTTCACACGCGCTCTGCTGCATGCGAGGGAAACCTTTTCACACCAACTCTTCACCAGTTCATCTGCAGACCTCTCTGCCTCATAGACAACCCCAAGTCGATGCAATAGATATATAGATGTAGATAGACGCATATATACGTATATATATACATATATGTAGACAAATGGACGTATATATATATATATATATACTTATATATATATATCAATCTCGATAGATATAGAGCAGATGAATGTATATATGTGTATAGATATGAAGATGTATGTATAGATAGATAGAGGTGTGTGTATAGATATTGATACGTGTGTGCATGTAATAATGGATATATTCGAACATAAACATATATATATATATATATACGTGTATAGAGAAAGCTATATATATATATATATCTTGATATTTATCTTGATGTGACTTTTTGAGTGGAAGAGGGTGATATCAAGGTGGTCTACACATCACCACTGCATGTAGAGGAAGTGCATGCATGATGCGCGGTCGATAGTCTCAAGCGGAGCCGCTTTCGCCTTCACCAGTTCCTCTTCTCACGATTCGCATTCGTGCCCGAGTCTATACCGACTGGAATATATAGACTAGCCAAGGGCCACCAGCAGCAGCAGCAGGAGCAACAGCAGCACGAGCAACAGCAGCAGAAGCAAGTGCAGCAGGAACGATTTGCCTCACACGTGCTGTTACTAGCAAACACCCTCATAGTAAAATGAAGGTGACGCAGCGGTGGAAGCAACTGCGGGCATGCACAGCGTGTCCTGCGATGAGAAACGAAGAAGACTTGCTTTTGATGCTGCTTCTGCTGCTCCTCTTGCTGTTTTCTTCTTCTTCTGCTGCTGCTGCTCTTTCTCCTTTTCCTGATTTCTTTCTTATTGCCTCCGGAGAGAGAGCCGTTGAATATCCTTTTGATCAGAGGGTTTGCTGCGGCGAAGAGTTTCAAAAATGTTGATGATCATCGCTGTTTTAGAAGCTGCTTCCGTGTCTCTGTCTCGTCTCTTTGCTGTGGGGAGGAAGCATGCTTTCTTTTGCGTCTCTGTGCCTCCTCCGTGTGTCTCGTTCTCTCGGTCTTGTCCTTGTCAGCGGTGCTGCTGCGACTCCTGCTCTTGGGGCTGCTGTGCGTCGTCTCTCCTGCTGCATGCATAATCTTGCCTTCTCCTCTCTGGATAGGGTCGCTTGATTTTTTTTCATTTCATCCTAATTGAAACGCTGGAGCTCCTCTCCTCCTTCCGGCAGCCGTTCCTCGTGCGCTTCGCTGCCCTCGAGGGGTCCCTCCCGCATGCGTTGCCTCTTTCTTTTCGAGCTGCTGCTGCTGCTGTGGACTCCCTCTGCTGCTGATGCTGTGCTGCGAGGTGCGTGGTGGTGGTCACTGGACTACTTGTTCAACTCCTATGTTCTCGCTGCTGCTGCTGCTGTTGCTGCTCATTCTGATCTCCATGTTCCAGTTCGTTTTCGCACTGCTGTGCTGCTGACTGCGCGATCGATCTCTTCTTCGATGAGGCATTTTCATCTTCTTCCTCTTCCGTCTGTGCAGTGCTCTTGTTCCATCTTCCTTCCTGCTGCTGATGTTGTTCCTGCGTCTTGCCCATCCTCCGTCTTCCTCGCCCTACGCTCCCTGCAGCGTCGTCGGCGTCTGCTGCTGTTGCTGCTGTTTCGCTTCCTCCTGCTGTTACTGCCGTTGTTTTGCCTGCTGCTGCTGCTGCAGTTGTTTTGCCTGCTGCTGTTGTTGTTCCGGCTTCACCTGCTGGTGCGATCTTGCATGCTGCTGCTTTGTTTGCAGCAGGACGAATTAGAGGAAGATGGGGAACTGCGCTTGTCCCCGCAGTCTCACTGGAGACACGACAGAAGAGTTGAGTTTTCAGGTAATAGAAGGCCGAAAAATACTAATTCTCTTTATCGTTTCAATCTGCTTTTTTTTCGAAGACCTCGGGTGTATGTACACCACAGGGCATGCACACACGTTTTGGAAGAATTCGCCTTTCTCATCGTGTCGGTAGGATGTCGACGAGTTTCGGTATAATATGCACACTTCACACACTGCCTCGATATACCTGCTAGTCGTACGGCTTGTCTGGTGTATATACACCAGCACTTGATCCCATGCCGTTGGCTTGGTCGTTTGTGCGTCGGTCAAGTATACGTGTACACCGCCTACGGTGTACGTACACAGCATACGAACATTTTTTGATGCACTGACGCAGATTTTTAGATTTGTGTAGCACGTCGATCTTGTAGACGTCGCCTTGTGGTATACTACTCCATACACGAGTGGCTGTGTGGAGTGTACGTACACCGGAAATGAGCGGGGTCTGTGGACGTTTTTCTGAAAAACTTGTCTACGATGATAGCGACAACGGGGGCTACGCAATTTCGAATTTCCTGCATGCGAGATGAAGAGACACTTTTATAGCACCGTTGAAAAGACAATTTGAAGGCTGCTTCGAGCGTATCTCGTCAAGCAGCACCCCACACTTTGAGGAAGATATCCGCATTGTTCTTTTGCAAGCTCTGTGCCTCTTCTTCTGCAACCGAGGCAGAGTCACCTTTGTTCCTTTTCTGCTTTCTTCTTCTTGCTTTCTTGTCACTAGCGAAGGATACATCTCCAGAGGCATTGAACAACAGTGTTGCTTTCCAGCTGGCGGTGATAAAAGCAGTGATATAGGTTGAAGTGCATGCTTTATCATTTGTTCTTCCAGAAATGTCCTCCGAGGAACACACCTCACGGCGCGAGACATTCACTCTCTTTCTTTACGATAAAAAGTCGCGCACGTGCGTTTCACATGCTTTGTGCATACAGTTTGTATGCGTTTCGCATGCATTATCGTATTTCCTCTTCTCTTCTACGCAGCAGTGAGTGGTTTGTTCCCAGGTGACGCTTTCATGGGGAGAAATGTCTCCATCTTTCCCTGCTCTGCAATCTCCCTTCTACTTCTCCTGTTCGGAGTTGTTTCTTCTAGAAGCTGCTTCAGAGGCGATTTCTCTTTTCCCGGACGGGAAGATGCCCACTTCTTCACACAGCCGTGGCAGTGCAGACACCGATAGACTGAGAATTCCTATTGAAGTCAACATGAGACTAAGTGAAGGTCATCTTCTGCCGTGAGAGACTGAAGATACTCCTCCCAGATTCCTTCTCGCCCCTGGCGATACATGCTGCTGCTGCTGCTACTCTCTCTCCCTGCCATTTTCAACGTGCACAGCCCCACACCCCGCACATCTCTTTCCTGTCTCTCTGCGTATGATATATGTATATGTATGTATTGGAAAGGGAAAGGTTTTTTTACGATTGTGGTGGGCTGTTGGTGAAGACGTCGTGGCTGTGCAGTGTTTCGATCGCACGCGCGTCGGTAGGCGCATGCAAATAATATTAGCGTCAAAGAGAGTGAGAGCTACAGACACGGGGGAGCGTGTTGACAGTGCATACAAGCACAGTCCTGGGCGTGCATGCATATTTCCCCATGTTTAGCGGAACAGAGGAGAGCACCAGCCAAGCAGCAGAGATTGCACGTGCTCTTTGCAAAAGATGATGAATGTTGAAGATGTCTCTGAGACAGCTGTGAGTGGCTCCCCAGCGCTCCTGCTATTGGCGCCTCTTCCTCTTCTCGAAAATGATGCAACAACGTTTTCTGCTACTGCTGTCTCTGCTGCTGCTGTTGTCCTCTGCTGCGGGTTGTGCTCCCCCGCTCTCTCTGCCTCTGCTGTTGCCTCTGTTGCTGCTGCTGTTGCCTCTACTGCTGCTACTGCTGTTATATCTTCTGCTGCTGCTGTTGCTGCTGCTTCGATAGTCATTGTCATCCGAATGCATGCAGTTGCCTCTGTAGAGACAGCTGTTTCTTCTTATGGGGACAAAGAAGGAAATAGCAGAGCAGAGAGAAGAGATAACCTTCGTGATGATACATGTCTTGCTGAGCCGCGGCAGCAAAGCACTTCCCACTCACGCCCCTCCCCTCCACCTCCCACAGGAGACAGAGAAAGGAGGGAGACAGGGAGACAGAGACGATTCGACAGGGAGACAGGTCGAGAGAAAGTGTGATTCTGACGATGTGTTGTTTGATGATTTTAGGAAGGGAAAGGAACAGGCGGCGGGAAGAGAACGGGGAAGTGTGCCTTGGGGTCAGGCGGAGGTCGTGTTAAACGCGAGGTTGCCTTTGATAACGGAGCTGTCTATAACGGCGAGTGGCTTGTGAGTGCTTCTCTTCGTTAAGACATCATTTTTTCAACAGATGGGGACCAGCCCACGAGACTTATACTCCCCACTCTACTCCCTTAAACTCACATCTGCATATATACATATATATATAATATATATATTTGAATACATACGTAGATATATGTAGAGGGAAATACTGGCAGGTTGCTGCTGCTGCTGTATTTCTTCAGAGAGGAATACCGATGCTGTTTTAGTCCGCTTCAGATACACATAGATGAACGTGTATAGATATGTATACGTATAGATCTATATATAGCGAGGGAGAAAGAGAGATATTGCTGCCGCAGCTACTGCTGCTGATGAGAAGAAAACCAAGTAGTTGTGCTGGCGCTGCTGCTGCTGCTGTGGGGCTGAGAGACGAGAGGTCGGGAAAGGAAGGAGATTTCTCTATCTATTATTCACATGATCATCATCATCCATCTTCTTCGCACTGGGGACAGCTAAAGAGAGACAGATATTACTCCGGCACGTCGTATCCCCTTTTTTCCAACTTCTCTTCACTTGCCTGTGTCTGAAGACACTCAGTCTATAAAGACATTCATACACGGAGAGAACTAGAGATCACCGCAGAGACTCTCGGGTCGAGTGCATGCAGTGATGATATCCCACTGTTTTCTTCTCTCTATCAAATGCATTTTCAATTTGCTGTTCTGCAGAGTGACGTGAGAGACGGCTATGGTGTTCAAGTGTGGGATGACGGTGCTCGCTACGAAGGCCAGTGGGTCGATGATAAGGCACAGGGAAAAGGCAAATTCGTTCACGGTGAGTTCCTTTCAAATCACTACAACAGAACATCTCCCCCTTCCTGTCTTTCTAGTTCCCTCTGTCCCTACTATCTCTACCTTGCTTTTTTCTGTACCTCTCTCTGTGTGTTTATCTCTCTATTTCTGTGTCTCCGTCTCTCTCCGTCTCCCTGTCTCCTCCCTCTGTCTCCTGTCTGTCTGTCCGTGTTTCCCTCTGTCTCCCTGTCTGTCTCCGTCTTCCTGTCTCCTTCTGTCTCCTGTCTTTCTGTCTCCGTGTAAAGTCTCTGTCTCTATGTCTCTCTGAATGGGAGAAGATGTGAACTGAGGAAAGAGGAAGGTGAGAGGGCAAGAACAGCGAAGTGAAAACCTGATTTTTCTTGCTGTTGCAACTGTAGAAATCGAAAGAGAAGGAGACGCCAGCACGTGTCTCTCTCTGCCAGTGTCTGGTGCTGCTGCTTCAAAGAGAGTGGAGACACCCACAAAGAAGAAGTACTGCTGCTAATAGTTTTGCTTCTCTCGGTCATGGAGCACCCTCTCGAGATAGACTCTCTGTTGCATGCAATTCACTGGCATTACAAAGAAGGAAGTTACTGAAGAGACACAGCTGAGGAACACCTTCGAAATCTCCGTATAATTCCGCTTCAGAAGGAATCTCCTCGTTTACATATAAAGGTATACAGATATGTATGTATACACATTGACATAGAGATATACGGTTATGTGTAGATGTAGAAGAATAGATATATGAAGATACATTTACAGGCATATATATATATATATATATATATATATATATATATACATAGTATACATAAGTACAAAAATAGAAACGTAGAAATGGAGAAATATATAGATATAGATATATGTAGATACATATATGTATAGATACAGGTATGTACGTGTATGAAGTTTTAAATATATATGTATATGACATATAAATATATACTTATATATATATATATATACACATACGCATATAAATATAGGTATATATAGATGTGGATATAGAGATGTGTATGCTGTTTCAGAGTCGAAGAAACAGCCTCTCCAGGTTTGAAGGTCACTACACCCTCTGATCTCGTCTGCGTGCAAGTAAAGAAGAGTTCAGGGTTTCCCTGTCGGAGACTACTTTTGCTGTTTCTTTTTATCTCTTTTCGCACGAATCTTCTTCCATACATGATTGTCTGTGACGGCTGTATCTATCTGTTGTATATTCACTTGCTGTTGCATCCTTGGCGATGGTTTCGGCGGCTTCTTCACCCCGCCTCCTGACGCTGTCGTCTTCTATTCTTGCAGCTCTTCTGCTGCTGCTGCTGCTGCCACGTGGACTTGTTGCTGCTTCTTCTGCCTGCTGCTGCTTCTGCCGCTTTCACCTGCTGTTGCTTCTATCCGCTGCCGTATGTGCTGCTGGTTTTGCTGCTCATGCTGCTGCAGTGGATGGGGATGTTTATTACGGCGACTGGTTCGAGGATAAGGCACATGGCTACGGTGTCTATAATCACGCAGACGGTTCCCGGTGAATGATGTTCTTTTCTGTGTATATGATGATATCGCCAAGTAGTGCTATATCTATATATACAATAGAAGCGCCTGTGATGTTCCTCTCCTTCGGCTTTAACCATACCCCCCTACGTTCTTTTTCACTGTACGATGGAAGAAGTTGACAGGTGCCTTTGCCTTCTTATTAACAGGCAAGCATTCGCATGACTCGGGAAACACGCTACTAAAAAGCTCCTCACAGAAGACGGTGTGGGGTCGACAGCCTCTTGCTGCCAGCGTGCTGCTGCTACTTCTCGTTGCTGTTGCTTTTCTATCTCGAGGCTGCTGCTATTCTCGAACATCTTCATCTTCAAAGACGTGGAGGATATGTCTTACAGGAGCTGACCTCTGCAGGAAACAGACTGCTGCTGCTACTTCTACTTACACTGCGAAGGAGATAGACTGCTCCTGTCTTTATCATCATAGAGGAGACAAGCTACCTCTGTCGTATAGAGAGGAGAGACTACTGCTGCTGTCTTTGTCGTGGAGGGGCGAGACTGTTGCTGTCTCCATCACGTCTGTGGGGAGACGGGCTCTCTACGCTGTCTCGAGTGGGTGCCTCTCTTTTCTCCAGTGACAATTTTATCTTCGGCGTCTGGACAAAAAAATGATGTTTTTTACACGTATAATGCTAGTGCTCTCTGGAGGAGTTTAGCAGAAGGAGAGAGATGTCTCGGAGAATGTATACTGCTCAGACAAACCGTTAGAAGTATCTCTCGAGACTCGTCGCTACAGACTCGTCTCTATTGCGAAATATATACACATATTTTTATATTCATATATATATATAGAGAGAGAGAGAGAGAAAGAGAGAGAGGATTGTGTATATGTATACATTTGTATATGTATAGATACATATAGATGTTAAGATGTATCTATATAGAGAGAAGGAGAAAGAGGATTGTATATATTAAACTCTCAGGGTGGGTCTGCCTCTCTTGATGCATGTGGATAAAAATGAATAGAGGAAGGGACAAGCAGATGATAGGGCGATCTTTATCAAGCTTTATTCCTCAGATATCTTTGTGTCTGTGTCTCAGGGGAGGTGGGCGTGTATGTGCTGGCGATAGATTCTCGTTGCCTGACATCACGCTGCGTCTTCTTCGGCGGAGACGCCGTCGCGCGTCTCGTCTCCCTTCTGAGGTGTCAGCAGTGGGGCATCTCTGTGTGTTTAGGAGGCGTTTCTTTACTCTCTCTGTAGACTCGGGAACTCGCTCCTTCCTATAGTCTCTGCCTTGTATCAATATGTAGAAGGAGTCTCTCGTCTCATCCGCAGAAACCGCGATGTCTCTGTGTTTGAGAAGGTGTCTCCGTCAAAAGATAGAGATGTGTGTTTTGGGGCATTGCTTGCGTGTGTCTCTGTCTCCTCTGTTGAATACACGGGGTGCACGTCCACCGCGAGAGGCTGCAGCGTGGGTCAGCCAGACTGGAGGATTTACTGCGAGAGAGACAGCCCCCCCCATAAGCAGGAAAGAGATACAGACTGTTTCTTTCTTTCTCTTTCTTTCCCGTTCTTCTCTTTTTTTCCCTTTCTCTCTGAATATTTCGATAATGTGGTGATGAAACACTTCTCTGCGGGGGCAGGTATGAAGGCCAGTGGTTTGAGGATAAGCAGCACGGGAAGGGCAAAGAGCAGTGGCCTGACGGCGCGACTTACGAAGGGCAGTATACCAATGGAAAGAAGCACGGGAAAGGAGCTTTCTCATGGGCAGACGTAGGCCACAGATGTGCGGTGATGTTTGTCTGAAGAGAACATTCTCATTTTGCATGCAGTCACTATCTGGTGATCGCAGTCTTTACTCCCGTGCTGTTTGCGAGTTTGCTCTCTGAGAAGAAGAGAATGACGCGCTGCAGCAGATACGAACGGGAGAACGTTTTCACATAAGAGATGAGTCGATATGTAGATCTTTGCTTGCGAGAAGAAGAAGAAGAAGAAGAAGGAAAAAGCAGTTTTTTCCATGTGGGGACGACTGTTAGGCGTTGTAGAAGACCCCCATCTCCCCCCCCTGAGGTGTTTAGAGAAAAAGTTTATACAGACAAGCAGTGTTCAATAGACACTCAGAGATGCTGCTGTTTCGGAAAAGTGCATCATTATATGAAAGAATGAACATATCAATCTCTCTTTAGCAAGACGCATACATCTATGGAGATCTACATTCACCCCGTCATATACATGGTGAAAGAGAAGTCTTCTATCAATACAGTGCGGAGATACACAGGCTGTCGTGCAGTAGTTGATATCTCCAAGTACATATATATATATATATATATATATATATATATATATATATACAGGGACTTATGCATATACATCAGTATGTATGTTTATCTTTGATGTATCTATGGCGATTCTCAATGGATATGTCTTGAGGGTGGTTGGGCATATATATATATATATATATAAATATGAATATATATATATATATATATATATATATCAATATGTAGAGAAACACATAGAGATATGCAGATATATATATATATATGTAAAGAGAGAGAGTTATTTATATGTAAATGACTAGATGGGCATGTATATATGTAAATGTATAGAGAGATACATATATATAGAGAGGGAGAGGTAGGTATATATGTATGTCTAGGCTGGTATACATATATGTAAATGTAGAGAAAGCCCTTACACATATTAGGCAGTTTTTCTTTTCATTTGCAGGGAAGCGTGTATGAAGGCGATTTTATCAATAACGACATCCACGGCTACGGGGTGTACTGCTGGGCCGACGGTCGGCGGTACGAAGGAGAGTGGGAGAAGAATCGCATGCACGGACAAGGCAAATTTCAGTGGGCTGATGGCCGCCTGTATGAGGGGGAATATCGTTATGATCAGAAAGACGGGAAGGTGAGCGTTGTCTGAGTTGTTGATTATTTCGAAAATGCAAAATAAAAGATGTTTTGATGTTACGAACTCCCCTGTGGACTGCTTGCTGCCATAATACCGCCTTGAGAGAGAGAGAGAGTGGAGTAAATATAATAAAGAGAGAAATATTCATTTGTGTCTGGTGAATGGAAAGGCATACGAGAAGGTTTCCTCATGGGCAGTTTGCGGTGCATGTGGAGAAGGAGGAACAGCCGGAAGATTCGAGAAGGCTCGTCCTCAGGAGACGACACAGCAGTCTGCAGTGTGGGGATGTTGAAGTGTTTTCATTCACACGGCAGCTGGGACGTATACTGGTTCTGCGTAGGGCAGATGGTATGGCTGTACAAGGTTTTCTTTGTCTCTACGAGCTTCTTCATCTGGCCGTCTATCGCTGACAGCACAGCTATCACAGCCTGACGTATAGTGGGAGAGAAAGCTGCCGGGCTGAGCATTTCCAATCAGAGTCAACTGTATTTTTTCGAAAAGACATTTTTTTGTCTGTCGAAGAGACCTCCATGCAAGGCAGTGCGAACATTTGAAAGGAATATTCACCATATTCTGGACCTTCCTGCACTTCGAATCGAGCACCCACGACCATTTCTGGGGTCTGTGATGACCCAAGGCAGCCAGAGAAAGACAAAGCCGGAGATACTGTAGAGATATTTCATTCGAGAGCAGCTCTACAGGAACGCACATCAGTTCTGCATATAGATATATATATATATATATATAGAGAGAGAGAGAGAGAGAGAGAGAGAGGGAGATATATATATATATATATATTCTCTCTAGAGAGGCCTACGTATATATATATATATATATATATATATATATATATATACGAATACGGCTTGAGATACATGTTCTCCCTAGAAAGGCCTACGTGTCTATATATATGGATACGAACCCATGTGTATGTATATATATATATATATATATATATATATATATATATATGTATACGCATACATGTGTATGTATACTTTTCCGTTCATGTGTATACGGATGCAGACTGGCTTCCGCTGTTGTTCTGCATCTTGTGGAAGTCCTGTATACTTTTCCCCAACACCTAGGTTGTGAATGATGTTTAGACATGCGCCTGTGTGAGTGTCTGTATGAATTTGTATTAATTGTTAAATAACCCTCTTCAGGGAACTTTCTCTTGGCCTGACGGGAGGCGATACATCGGGAACTGGAAAAACGGCAAGCAGCATGGCCGGGGCGTCTATATCACGGGTGAGTGCCTGGACATGATTGCTTCAGTATACATATATATACATATGTACACCACATATACTCTTTGTTGAGAGAAACATTCTTTTTTTTGTATATCAGAAAGGCGCTTTCAGTATTCATTATTGAAAGCAGACGCAAGGAAAAAAAGCAGCGGTCGGCACCAGGTTTGATACGGCATTTCATCGTGGTGACATGCAAAAAATCAAATCTCCACCTGAAGATGTTTTCAGCGATTGTGTGATGTGCTGGTGCCTTTCTGTGGATGTTGCCATTAATGCTGTTGGAGGCGACTTACAGCTGTGGGCAGCCCTCTCCCGCCCCCCCTGCTATACGAAAAAACGTATATTCAAGAGAACCGCTTATAAATTATATGTACTAATATATGTGTACTTATATACGTATTGCCTGTGTACCTTAGGTAGGCGTGGTACGTGTGAAGACTTCTGGAGTGTTATGTGAGTGCTTTCTGCAGCCAAAAATGAACGAAGACTTGGTGAGTGGGAAGAAGGGAGACGCGTTCGGTGGATTAAGGACGGGGAGTGAATTTCATATCGAGGAAGAGAAATTAGAATTCGCTCAAGAGTTGAATTTGGTGCACATGGTATTCGCAGCGTTCGTTGAAAGTTTCGTGTGCTCTTTGAAGATGCACGCACTTGTACGGGTTGCAGTGCTCACCGCTGCAGGAGCGGTGAAAAGAAGCAGACCTTTTGTGTATAATTTTCTGGTGATTCAAAGAATCGAAGAAATTGTTGTTGCAGACAGCAGAATATGATTACTGTAGTGTCAGCTGAATGAAGTGTTCTACACGAGCCGGCGTCAAACGTACACTTCGACGGCAGTTACGAAGTGGGCGTGACGCTACATTGTTTTTTCAATGAAGCCAAAAGCACTCTATCCAGACGAGAGCGCGTAGTAGACGAGAAGTAGCAGCGATGCAAACAATGGCCTCCCTCTTGTTCAGGAGTATCTCACACTTTGTGTAGAGTAGTGTGCGTCTAGACGGGAATGCTCTCCAAATCGCTTCCATTGTTCTTCCCCGCCTACAGCTGGAGTTCATTTCCCGAAGCAAGAGAATTCATTCAAACGGACAAGGCGTACGTCTGTAGGCGTACGTCCGTAGTTCATTTCTTCAGTAACATTGTAGTCGATTGTGCTGTATGTAGAGAGCGGCCTCACCGAGGAGAGGCACTCCATCCAGATATTTTACCGTGAGGAGTTAATGTCTTCTGAGCCCGGCAAGCTCTCTTCCAATCAAGCAAAGCTTTTGTTTGTTGATATATGATAGGATGTTGTTAGACTATTTTATGCTTTGCAATTCTGCCCAACATAGTCGGGTCGGAACTACTGAAGAGTTGCTGTTGCCAACCTGAGGTGAGCGACAAAACGTCTCTACTTCTACAAATTTGTTATGAAGCAACAGCAGCTAGCCCATGCAAGTCTAGGAAGGCAGTCGTTGGAAAAGAAAATGAACTTTGCCATCTTTGAAGGATATACTCCTCGAGCTGACGAGCGAGGCATTCCTGGAGCCCTCAGTCCGTTCTTTCGATCTGCCAGCATGGTGAATGTGTCCTAGCACCCGTCACCCTGCCTGTACCACCCCAGCGTTGGATTGGCGTGGAACCGACGAAATCACCCAACCAGCTGTTCATAACGTACTCTTTTTTTGAGAAAGGTATTTCAGATCAGCAAAGAGAGGACACGGCCGTGGAAGTAATACGAGTGCATTTCTGCTTATGAAGCTTACACAACGCTCCCTGACTATGGCGGGGGTTGAAACTTATTCAGTAGACAAGCGAACAAACAGCGACTGGGATGCACGGATCACGACCAATATATGTGTAACGTAGCACTTTTTGGGGCTGCAGAGTACAAAGGTCTTTAAAGTGTGGCGTTTGTATGCTTATTTGTATACACTCGTTTGTGCATATCATTCCGTGCGACAATGGTGAACGCTGATGCCGTTGCGCAGTGCAACTGTGCCCAACAAACTCGGTTTCGGTTGGCCACAAACTCAATGAAGTATCGGGGACGAGGGATCGCTAGTATGCAAGCAAAGACGTCGTTACACGCGTGTAAACAGACGCCATGCCCTCGCCAGGAAAAGCGTGGACGGGCTGCGTGTGTAGGCTAACAAGATCAGTCGCGACACGGGTGACACGGACGCTGTTTTGAATCTAACAAGGGGGGTAGGTGCTTTTGCACCTTCCTCGAAATTATCGTCTGCGTTTGTTTTAAGCAGCCTGACAACTGTTTCAGCCGCAAACTGACGGCTGATTTACTGCGGTCACGGGAGAGGCAATGATGTTAACCGAGTAAAGGCTCCTGTCTCTGTATGGTTCCATCGTTGTAAATTTTCACCCGTTCTAAGAAACAAGTAGGTCTTTATAGGCACCCCACTGTTCAATCTTGCGGCGTGAAGTTTTCCTCGATGTGAGATTTCAGGTATGATCGCACGTCGTATTTAGCACGAAGCGAAGCTGTTTTCAGTCCTGTGCTGGTATAGTATACCTGTCTGCCGGGACGCGGAGTCGGGCAGGTTCACTAACAGGAATGCTTCTAGCCTTTGTTTTCTCAAGTCACCTGAAGAAAGAGTACTGCTACAGAGCGACCGAACAAGCGGCACACCAGCTCAGAGGAGTGTGAATGCGTACGACGTACCGATGCAAACGTACACATAACCTCATACATGAGAAGAGCGCGGGTACTCATTCGACGTCAAACCATCTTACTGTGTATGTGCGAAGCAAAGCCGTGTTCCTTAATACGGTCCTATATTGTTCCGCAGCTCTCAAACGAGTTCCGCAGCTGCGTGAAGCTGACAGGTGTATCGCGTACGAAAACGGCCTTCTACCAAAGGGCTTGTCTTCACTGAGCTCGTACATTGGAGAATTTCCAGTACTTAAAGTTTATGGGTTCGAATACTCGTCGAAATTTGCTTCACATTCGAATCCGTATAGAGGCCGCTAGCATCGACCTTCAGATGCTTCACATTTGACCGGGATTCGTTCACATACACGAGTAACATTGAAGAGTGCACCTCAGCTTGGTGCAGTCGCCTGCGAGCAGACACGCTTTCCGCAAAGTGGTAATAGGTATGCCCAGACGTACACCATCGGTTTGCGACCTGCTCAAGTCGGACGAATGAATCATAAGGCGCATAAGGGTTCACTGCATAAACAGAGCTTGTGTAAATCTCTCTTAGGTTTCACATCAAATTTGAAACACATGTGTTCCACTTCAAATGTGAACCATTTTCTACTGCATACGGAATAGTTGCAGTGCTCTGATAACTTCTCGCCTCAACTTCAACTCGCATCTTTATTACTATTAAAATGCATACGCAAAACATATATCAATAAACCCTCCTACAGTTTCAACTTAGATTTTTTGAAACTTATCTTCTACACTTTAAGAGTGCTAGGTTCTCTACTGATGTATGTATGCTACACGACAAAGCCGACCTCAACGTGTGCTCAATAAGTGTTAACTGCTATGTTTAACTGTTGATGCGTGAGGTTTGCCGCACCGGCGTCACATACCGTCTGCAAGCATTTGTACTCGATAACATACCCACCACCGACGAGGACAATTGAGATTTTGTCTTGTCGGCCACGAAACAAAAGCACTCCTTCAGTAACGCTACGCCGCTCCATCATACCGGGATGCTCCGCTGCGCTTAGGGAACACTTTTAGAGGAAGGACGTAATGCACCGTCAGTAGCAGTGCTGCGCAGCAGGAATGGTTTACTAAAACGGTGCCTTGATGGCTTAGTTCCAGTAGACTTGTTATGGAGGCTTTTCGGAAAAACTTATTCTGTATGCTTTGTGTCGGAGTAACCTACGCATTTTCTCTACTGCGACACCGCCTGTGCTAGTATTTTCCCTGGAGTACAACGTCGTAACCCGCCTCCAGCTACTACTGGGACGGCAGTCGTTCTTCCCGGCAATACATAGAAATCAAAAAGCACCATGAACGTTCGCGTTTCTTTCTCAGACAAAAAGGGAACATTCACGTCATTTAGTCGGAGGCGTTCGATGGGTATGGTTTAGGGCAAATTCCTCATCCAACGACTTCGCATGTCTACACGTCGGAAGAAAGCCGCATTCTCTCAAAATCTTCTCATCACTCATTTTCTATCTACCTTTAAATGGTTCTACTAATCCCGTCGGTATTTCCCCTAGGTTTGTCACTGAAGCAGTGGACTTATTGTTGTCGTGAGGTTTCGCCGGCTGCATTGAGTGGATGTTCTACGGCAAACCTGTAGAGCAGGAGTATTCGATGGACACAACACGCAGTCAATTTAAGATCTTGTCAATATAACAGCATTGCGTAGGTGGCACCAAAAGACCTCTCAATACGTAGATGTAATGAGGGGACCTCACACCACCGCATACTCTGTAGGTTAGCTGTTTTCGACGAGGTGAACTTGCTCATGTGCACTAAACATCGACAAATGCAGTGTGTCACCCCCCTACAAAGCTCGGGAATCGCCAAACAATCTTGACCGCGGTGATATACTTTCTCCCCAAACACTACGAATAGAAAGCCACGAAACTACCTTACTTCAATAAGGTTGTAGATGCCGTCGAGGACTATTGTAAAACATGGTAGAGCCATTCTACAAACAGTATCACAGTGGCGTCTGCATCAAAAATATGATCCGTGCTCCCGCTCCCAACGGGAGAGAAATACCTACGACGTGAAGAGGCGTATCGTCAAGTCATGTGTTCGACATTCAAATTGAGCTTCTGCACAGGCTTTTGTACCAGCATGATCGACCTTCTATGGCCTGCCTTCTCTCTGGCGTCGTCTTCTGGAGAATCTTTTCCAGGGGGCTGTCACGTGTTGTGCGTGGAGAAGCTCACACACAGGCAAGTACTGGTGTGATTGACAATCGCCCTTCTGTAGCTGCTTGTAGGACTAGTTCTATGGAAGTAGACACACTGTACGTCGTTTGTACTGACGTATGGGGACGCGCAGGACAGCTGCAGGTAGTCACAGTGCTGTTCCACATTATCACCCCCAACTCCGGGAGCAGTGGTACCCCGTCGGTGGTGGTACCTCTCTTCGCGACAGCGTGACGGGTGGTTAGTCGGTTAGTATGGTCGACACATCTGTTCCGTCAACTGTACGTACAGTGGCTTCTCCTTACCATGGTGAACTCTATCATATCGCACTGCGGCACGCTGCAGTACTGCATACTGGATGAATGAATGATTTGATCCTTTTACATTTTCGGGCGTTAAAACGTCGTTTCATTACTGGTTGACCGACGCGTCGATGTAGATAGGGTTCCGCTAGTTAATCTACACGGCGCGTAGTCTGGCTGCTGCATAGAGAGCTCGTGCCCCAACCCGATCGAGAAGACCCTTACTGTTGGTCGCGCACGCAGCGACGCTGGCCCCTCTCGCACCCTCACACCCCGTGTGCCGCCGGCAAGTCCGTGGTACGTAGAATCGAAAAGTCAATGTACTTTGTTGCAGAGGAAACGCAGCCCTCCCAGGATCCTATGTATAATAGAGGCTCCGCCTACTTCCTACTGTGCTGTTCGATACTGAACACCGGGGGCGCGGTGTAATGGAGAGATCTGGCAGCCGATTTCGTGCGACCCTGCGCTGTGTGGTTCGTCATCATTTGCGTATCCGCATACGTTGTAACATGATAGCCAATTGGTAAAAATTCTTAGGTGTACTTCTTCTCCAAGTACGTGGGCACATGTACGTTTGAATTGGTGGGGATCGTTGGCATGGCTTCTGTCTCCTCTGGAAGTGTCAGGCAGTTGCGTTGTGTAGTGGTGAGAGGTAACACGAGTTCTCCGATGTACAAAGTGTCCCGCAAGCACTGCTGCTGACAGGCATGTGAACTTGTAACGTGCAAAATCCTGGTGGTGGGGCGGTCTCGAACTCGTGACTACGCCACGACGGCTGAAAGCTACCGTTGAGACCTCTGATGAAAGCTCCCTTTTGTTCTATATGTTGTAGGCTCGGGCTGCGGAGTCCCTAGTAGCGCTTTTTAAAGAAGTCTGACTGTAGAGATGTATCTGTGTAAGACTAGGGGGTGGGGGTAGGATACGTTAGTCGAGACCCACACGACGCGTCCTCAAGGGCAACGCTGTTGAATCATAGCTCATTCCTGTACAATTTTGCCGTTGTATTTGTCCCACGTATTTGGTCGCGCGGAGTGGAGTGATTCGGCAGTCGATGTCTGGCAACGCTGCGCCGCGTGGGTCGTCATCGTTTGCCTATCATCAGAAGCACATTCGTTACCGGATGCCGTTACGCGCACACAAAGAACACATTCGCGGAAGGAAGAATTTTACAATTTGAGCGGAAGTCTTCAAAGTTCTGGTGTGGAAATCAGAACTCAGCTGGACGTTTCATATACCTGCCTCCGGGAGCGCGGTAGTTGCTTGGAAGACTTATAGTTTCAGTATAGAAGCACACGTGGTCAGCTGAATGTTGTACGTGTATCTGGACGATCCTGACTGGAGGCAGCGCTCAAAGACTCCCCGGGCCAAGGTTGCAAGTCAACTCAAAGATGCACGTGTTTGTATGTCTTTCTATTTACAGTCCCCGTGGTAGTCAGCACTACGTTTGTTACGACTCAAACGTAGTGTGTAGCCGTATCTCTGTGCAGGCTAAGTAGGATCCGCAGCACTCAAGCGAACCGCCGTATTCTGCATTCCAGGGGTGGTGTGCCGCTGTGGGAGCCCTGCGAGATGCTTTAGTGAGGCAAAGTAATACAGGAATGCACATTACAGCTGCGTTAGAGACACTTGATATGGAGAATAGGCGTCAACTGCGAAAGCATTACGGAACGATGCATGAAGTCACAGCGATCCACGCTGGATAGCGGAACGATGTGCCTCGCGCTTGTAGAAAAAGCAGGAAAATGGCATCTAGCAGGACGCGTCGAAAGGGCAACACGGCTTTACACTGCCTGATGCACCTTGAAAGCACTGAGGTTCCGGGACGCGTTCTGCAATTACCACAGCAGCAATGCTAAGTCTTGTGGTGTCTCGCAATGCAATCTTCGTTCGAGAGACAACCGGTGCAAGGGCCGCCACCGTTGCGAGCTTGCGTCGAAGAGGTAGGTGTTTCAAGGGCGCAGCGTCTTACTGCATGCGAATGCTGTAACTCTAGAAAAAGCGGCACAACCAATTCTTCCTCTGCACACTATGTACCATGTCCCTGCTGTCTCCGGTGTCCCCGTGCGATTGACATGAGGTCACAGAAAGCGCTCAAGGACATGGCAGAAAGACAGACTCACTCATATGCCATGGTAGGATATCAACAAGGAACGTTGTACGGGTACACGCCAGTGCAATTTCCGACGTGTGCAGCAACACAACGGGAGAACAGCTTGGTGCAGCAGCGTAACCGGCCGCCTTATCGACTGGAGTTGGCTTCCTCTCATGTGTCTAACGTTGCTCTACCAGTGTACGCGGAAGCAGTACGGAGCATTTCCATCGACGCCGATGACGGTGCCGATCAGCACTGCAGATATCCTGAACTGCGGTGTAAAACTGGTTTGGGCCAATTCGAAAGCGCCATCGTCCATGAGGACTACAACAATGCCAGATATGGAAACAATGCAGAAGAAGCAGTATCCGCTTCCACGCAAAGGTATCTGCCGGGCGAACAGAAACGGCGGCTCCCTTGCGAAGCAAACACACGAGAGCCGTGGAGTGTTACATTGCAGAGGAAATTACCCTCACAGCTTGACAGCCAGGACAAAAGCCCATTTCCCGCCCAAGGTTCACGTACGCAAACATTTTCTACCCGTGACTACGAGCAAAAATGCATGACTGCATCTCATGCCCACTGCCACGCTCCGGGACGATCTCTTGGGTCGGTTCACAGAGATGCGGACGTAGACGTGCGCAGCCTTGATCAGGTATTGGGCTCAACGGCATCACGTACACAGTATGATACTGCAGGTGATTTTCCAGAAAGGCTGAATTCAACCATTCAGCTAGACGACGAAGCCGGCTCATGGGAGAGCACACCACACCGACCTTCTCCTGGCGTGCAGATACCGTCGCCTGTGGCAGACACTTCCTCGGCAACAGCTTGCTTCAGCCGCCGCGGCCCTTCCTCAGCCTCCACAATCTCGTGTGCCTCTTCCCAGCGTCCTTCTCTATCTTGCTTCGTAGGGGGATTGTCTCCAGCGAAGGCGAGCTCATTTGACCTTGCGTCTTTCAACGCACGTTTTCGCGCGCCGTCGTCAGAAAACAATGATTGCTTCGCCGTCATGTACCAGTATTCACAAACAGGAAAACCGCCTTCACCAACCTCCTTCGATCAGCTGTCACCTGGAGGGAAGCGATCTCGACTCTCGTCGTCTTTTCCGCCTGCTGCGGAAGTCGCTGGCTGCCCTGCTGGATCGGCAGCAACAGATCTTCTCGGTCAGGTCGCAGTCAAGCCTGCTCCTTTAAATGCACCAGTGAACTATTGCGGAAGCTCTGAAGGGAATATGGGGTTGGCTGAACGTTCCAGAACAGAATGTGGATCTAGGTCAGAGACGGTCTCGAACGTTTCTGTTGCCTCCACTGTCTTAGCAAAAGAGAATGTCACGGGCTCTGTCGTTATAGAGTCAAGTGCTTCAGATATCGTCGTAAGCTGCCGCTTGCCTCCCCCTGAAAGTTTTGCACCAGTCAGCCTTGCCTGCCGCGTTCTCATTCGCCGCTTTGCCGCAGCAGCCGCCACAGCGACAGACCCAGCGACATACCACGCGCCAGCGACAACGGCAGGAGGAGGAGGAAGAGGAGAAGGAAAGACAGCGTCTTTTTCAAAGACACTTGATGAAGGATGCAGCAATGGTCTTCGCTTGCAGCAGTTTGAGGACTGTGGTTGGGCGTGGCAGGAAGATGGGGGCGGCTTTTTGTTGCTGCGCCTCCAGCGAAAGCAGCTGGATAAGGGAAAGGTGAAGTCTGCCTCTTATGAAGCCTTCGGACGCGAGTATGGATTGTTTGAAGGAAGAACCGTGAACTGCGCTGCTCCTTGGACGCGCCTTTCGTCTCATCTAGGCACGCCTGTGGAAACAGAAAATTTCAAATCTCTCATCTACGACATGGGCCGCCAATTGTCAGGGGCTACGCAAGCCGTTTGCAGCTCGTGGTATGTCATCGACAGTGGGACCTTTTCAATGGAGCCACACAGCAAATGCCTTCCTTTTGCTCACTTCACCCAATCCACTTCTACAAAAAGTAGCCTTATGCGCAACGCATCGGCGGGAAATCAGGTGACGGAGCGGGGAGGAACTGCTTTGAAAGCGTCTCGTCCTCAGGCTCTTGCATTCACTCGTTCTCTCTCAACTAGCACACCAACAACAACGGGCAGCTGTTTCTTAGAGCACCTCGTGGCAGGCGGGGACGGCAGCATTGGCGATCTACATTATGGAGAATGTGTGAAAAGGATCGTTGGAGGTAAAGTTACTGGGGAAGGAGGAACCGCAAACAGTATTGCTGGAAGGTGTTTCTTAGGCAGTGCTCAGAAAGATGTACAGGGAAGAATGTGTCAGTGCTGCGGCAATCGAAGAGATGAACTTGTTGGCTGCACGCGCAGCGCTAGTCTCTTAAAGACCCAAGCAGGAGGTGTGTGTGACGGTGCGGCAGCAGGAGGTAGGGTCGCAGCGTCGCAGCGTTCGTACCAAGGCGATCGAGCGGAGGTATTCAGTTCGAGTGAGAGCACGCTGCAACTGCAGTTGGAGACAGTGGAGCGGAACCAGCAGAAAGATGTGATGGCTGCGGCGGCCACTTTCCAGGCTAGGAAGCGTCACAGCAGCTGCGAGGGGCGCCTAGAGGGCTGGTGTGCACAGCAGCTCTCCGTGAGAGTGATAGTTCGAACAAGCAAACCACCAGCTGCAGCATTTTGGAATAGGCAAGACTCGATGATCGCAGATAGAGAACGTTTACGAAAAAAGGTGACGTTTTCTGTGGATTGCTTTACCTCTGATGGTGAAACGACATCTGGCGTACTCTGTCATCTCTCTCCCCCCACGCAGCAGTCCCCGCTTCGCCAGCCACTCATTTCCCGTGTACGCAGCAGCACATGCCGTCGTCCAGGTGGTGTGCTCTCTCGAAGCCGCTTCTCCGACTGTCGACTCATCGATGCGTCAGCCTGCCAGGCGGAAGGACGAGGAGTAACAGCAGCAGCACTAGCAGTGAAAGGAGCACCAACTGCAGCAGTGACAGCTACAGCAGCGCGAGGCAGAGGGAGGTCTGGAGACCGCGTGGGAGAGGAGAAGAGCGCAGTAGAGAGGGACATTGTCGGAGATGCGCTGCGACAACATCGCCTAAGAGAGAGGCCATGTGTCTCTAACGGCATGAGATTGAGAGAACCTGAGCACGACACTGGGTGCGCATCAGCAGTGGCTGCTGGAGACGAAGGTGCACTTTTGAGAGAAGAAAGCTTTTATATTCTAGTCGACTGCAGAAAACCCCCTAGAACTTCGAGATGGAGCCGGAGGGGACGCACTGTCGTTTCCCGGAGCTACACTCGGTATCTTGGACCTCTGTTGCCGCTCGTGATCGATCTTCTAGAGAAAGAGAGGGAGTCGGTTAGTACTCGATGCAAAGACGACAGAGGGCAAACAGAATACAAGCGAGGCAGAGCCCAACAGTCGAGGCTAGAAAGGCCTGTCCGTATTGCGGAGTATACGCAGCACCCTACCCAGCAGCAGCAGGCACAGAAACAGTCGAAGCAGCAACAGTTAAGACAGCCGCAGCAGCAACTCCCACAGCAGCAATTCCCCCAGCAGCATCCCCAGCACGAGCAACAACACACGCTTCAGCAAGTTGGGCAACTGCAGAGGCAGCCACCACATGCGCAGAGACAACAGCGGCAGAAGCATCAGCCTCAGCGTGGACTAAGGCAGCAAGAAGATGAGGCTCAGCAGCCGCGGCAGCGGCTGAGGGGTGGAAATGAACAGCGGCAGCGAGAAGGGGTGGTTAGAACTGCGGCAAGTGATTCTACACGCAGTGACGCGGTATCGGGACAGAGTTGGGCTCGAGCGCGGAGTGAGCAGCGATACAGCAGTGTGGCAGGTAGACAGCCAGATGTGTTCCGGTCGATTCAGTCAGGGAGAACAATGCCGTCGTCTCATGTTTGCCCTCGTTATTACCATCCGTTGGATACCCCTGAGACACTGTTTCCTCAAGCCCGTGCACGGCAGCTGCGACGACTGCTGATGCTGCAGAACACTTCGGCATTCCCTTCCCTGGACGATCCGCTGATGCAGGGGAATCACTATGGTGCTGCGTCCCCTTCCATAGAGAGGAATTTGGCAGCCTATCACCAGCTAGGTCGGCGCAGCGTCACAGCGCGCGCCGTAGCAACAGCAGCACGTCATCCAGTGGTGCTCTCTCAGCGTTCTAACGTACTGCAGCATCAACCGTCACGACGAGAAGACTCCTTCTGTTCGCTGCACGGTGGACCAGGAGCCAGCATTGCTGCTGCTCACGATCGCCTGCGCTACGCCACAAGTGGATCGGCGGGCTCTGCAGGTGAATTCTGGGGACATCCTCAGCCAGGCAGCTTAAGACATGCGGCGAGCTGCTCTTTCGCCTTTGAACACAGCAGAGCGGGAGAGGGTGGTCTTGGTAGCAGTTACCTGCGACCACCTGGAACGGAAGTAGGTCGCAGTTTTGAAGAGGAAGACGAAGAAGCAGAAACGGAAGAAGATGAGGATGACGAAGAAAGTGACGCAGCAGCAGAGGAAGAACGGCGTAGACGCCGACCGATGTTCTTTCGAATGAGAAGAAACAGCGCCACCACGGCAGCACAAGGCGGAGCAGAGGACGGCAGAAAATTGTCACGGTTCTCTTCACTAGGCAGCATCTTGCACCCAACACGGAAGAAGTAGAATATTGACGGGTGATAAACTCAAGCGGCTGCTGATGCCTTTGTTTTTCGGGAGCTCTTCCTTGCCAGCGGCTAACGGTGAGGAAGAAAAAGAAAAAGAAACACTTGAACACGAAGAAGCGTCAGCAAGCAGGAAGGAGCCCGAACAAGAATCGGAACCACTAGAGGACTCAGCAGATGACGAAGCCTTGTGGGTGACTGAAAGTGACGGAAGCACTCCATCTTCATCTTGTGTCGTCGTGGAGAAGAGAACAGCTCAGAGGCTACAGCTGTGGGCGGCCCCCTCTGCATCTCTAGACAGAAAAAGGCACTTACTAGAGAGTGCAAGGATGCGGAGCACTTGCCAGAACTCGGGAACCAGAGAGAAAGAAGATCACTTTTCTTCAGCAGATTCTGAGGAAGTTCTACAACGACGACGAGACGCACGTCATAAAAGGGCGGAACTCGAGGACAAACAAAACAAAGGTCAAGTGCTGTTAGAAAGGGATCCGCAAGCGACTGAGTTGCCGACTGTGGCGGAGGAGCCTGTTGAAGAAGTTGAGGCACAAAGAAGAATCTCCGAGCGGGCGATTCGGTCGCTCTCTGAAGAGTATCAGGCCGCGATTGAGGTGAAAAGAGATTTAGAAGTGGCAGCGTCCGAAGAAACAGACAGGAAGAACAACCGTGAGTGGGCGGTGCAACAGCAGCAGTACGAAGACTGGTCCTCACAGCTCCAGCAACGGCAGGAGCAGCGACTGAGCCAGCGGTTGTCGCATCAGTTAAAAAACAAAGAAAAGCAGGTAGAGGAACACACAGGGCAGCCGCACCCAGAAAGCCAGCAGGAACCACGCGCAATTGTGCAGCAGCAGGAAGATAGAGGAAGTCCGGCTGCGCAGTGTGCGCCGCACCAGCAGCTGTCAGCGACTGTTGAACGGAAGAACCTGCCAGTGGAGCGGAATTCCGCTTTGCAAGAAGAGACTCAACTAATTCAGCAGGATCATCAAGACACGAAGCAGCGGCAAGATCAGCCAGAGCAGAGACGGCAGCAGGAGCAGCAGCAACACCCGCAGCACGAGCAGCAGCAACACTTGCGGCCACAGGAGTCAGGCGCTGAGACTCAGGGGAATGAAGGTCAAACAAAAGGGGAACAAAAACGGCGAGCACGTAGTCAGCTGCAGAAGGAGCGGACGCCACAAAGTAGTGGGGATCAGCATGCAGGAACGAATGCTGAGAAGATGAAGCTGCATTGGATCGAAGAGACAGGTGTGAGAGAGGAGCTAAAACTTGCGGATATGCAGCAGCAGCAAGGATATTGTGAGAGGCAAAGAGCAGGTGTCGATAATGATGGCGATGAAAGCGAAGAAGCAGAAAATCATGCGATGCAGCATCGTATAGACCCTCTAAATCCAACCCAGCACTTGTTTGCAGGAGCTACAGACGAGAATCATCTGCAGCGTGGAGGGGTGCAGAATCCTTGCAAGCAGGAGAGACCCGCGCAGCTGCTAGTCAGAGAATCAGCTGCAGGGCACCCAGCTTCTGAAGAGAATTCATGTACATGTGAAATTCCCGTGGCGAAAGACGGACAACTTCAACACACGAGTACGCAGCAGTCTTTCATAAAGCAGAAGGAACCTTCAGACGTCGTGGGATCACTTTCACCTTCCTCAGAGCATCAGAGCGGCAGCGGAAATAGTAGCAGTAGAAATCAAAAAGACACGTTTTATAATACTAAGGAAACGCCGTATGCAGGGAATGAGGAGGTTGAAGTATTAGTTCAGTGCAAGACGAGTGCTTACGAGACGAACTTCCGGGTTGATGACACGGTTACTGCCGCAGAAGAACAACCGCAAGAGAAAAAACTGAAAGAAGCATTTAGTGGATCTCGCTGCAATAGCCAGAGCAAATTCCCGATAGTGACTTCCCTTACGGCCTTGTCAATATCAGCTAATGAGGAAACCGACTCACAAAAGAAGAACGCCACTCGAAATATCCGTAGCACGTCGTTGGTTATGCGCCGGGCTTTGCTGCTGAAACCTTTCCGCTCCGCGGAAGCAGGAGACTTCAGAGAAGAAAATAGCGAGCAGGGGGCTGGAGACCGAGTGCGATCGCCTTGGAGAGGCAGTACTGAATGGGGGATAGACGATAAACCCCTCGAAGGAGTAGATTGTCTGCCTTCGCCAGCGGCAGTAGAGATCCGCACTGAACAAACAACAGAGTTGATAAGACCAGCAGCTGCCACCACTGCAACAATATCGGCAGCGATAGTACCGAGTGCGGCGGCGGGCGCAGCTCCCGTATTGCCGTTGTGCAGCGATGAGCAAATTGCGAGCAGCACCGCTGCAGGTAGTCAACAAACTGTAAATTCTCCAGTGAATAGCTGGCACATGCCTCTCAGGAAAAGTTCACTGGCGACAGCCTTTGATCAAATGCCAATACCTTGGTCAACACGTGGCTCTCGGGATAAAAAGGAAGAGACACAGTACCTTCCTACACTTCTGCAGCGACTTTCTACACGGTTCAGACGCAGACGAAAGAGTGGCACTCACGGATCATTGGACGAAGGAACCGTCTTTGAGACGTCCGACACAACATAGTGGCAAAAAGTGAAAAACAGAATGCGCTGGTGCCAGTTGAAGGGCTTTCCATACTTCCTGCCCTCTACTAGTCCTTTTGTTACTCGCGCCTCTGCAGTGCACACACGGGGGAGTGCTGGGGGAAACAGTTACATAGTTTATAATACAAGAAAGCTACATAAAGGCGCAACGGGAAAGTGCGCCCTCAACATCCCACGATGCCACGTTAAAAACGGAAGTAAATCGGACATTTGGGTGCATATTTTTATGTGCGTCTTAAGTGGTTTATTTTTAAGATACGTAACTGTGCCTGTCCACCTTTTGGTCTTGTCTATTCGACGCTGAGATTATGGGAGAATCGTACTGGGAGCTGGAACTACAGTGAGGCGAGGGCAACACGATAGCGGCCAATAAAGATCCGCTGTCTCGCCCTCTCCAATTATCGTCTGCAGCCGCAGCTGCCTGGCCTCTAAGGTAAAATTTAAACTCGGCGTATGCTTGCAGGGAGATTTGAGAGTCTGATATACAAACCTTTTCATTGATCTCGTGGACGTAGTTTAGTCGTATGCGCAGCTGGATGAAAACAGGGAATGGTCTCTCGTGTAGTCATCTGTCTCATCTATGTAGTCCCTACAGTCACCTTCGTCGTCTCCACTATGCACGTGCACTTATTAGACAGATAATGCAAAGCAGGCGTGTACTTGTGTAGACGTGGACGATAACTGCGAATGCATATGGCGCGTTCGGCGTGGTGGTGAATATGGTAGGGGGCGAGCAACGAGTTTATCTTGCGTGCGCGCTTGTGGGGACTAACTGAATTATCCTTGTGTGACGATAGTGTGGCCGGCATGTACAGTAAATGTTACTAGCGCGAAATGTGTGACGTTCTAGAAAGGGCAGCGCGCATCTGGGCGGATATCTTCTTAGTTAGGAGACAGGATACTGCCTGTCTAAGGATAATAGCCGACAGCGTGGCGTTCATCAAAGCGTTGTTGTACAATACAGTTTTTATGTGTTTCTGTAGGCTGGCGATCAGACTGACCAGCTGGCTCACGAGTAGTAATATACAACGACTATCTTGGAGTCCGTCGTGTGCTTTCGTATAATGCACTTGGCCATACTAATGTGTGCTCGAAAGTCTGCACTGCACGATTTCGCGGACTTGAGTATTACATGTGTACATATATTCTGTAGTCCTGACACTTTCAGTCGTACATATATAAAAAGGGCGTGATTGCTGAACTGCGAAACTAAAGGTACATTTTTTAGCTCGCAGACAAGTAGTGGAAAGTACCGCTTCAAACGCTTTGACACGCCCTTCGTACAATGTCTCCCGCCTCGTCCAAAACCCGAGGGCGGGGGCATGGTACGCAGAAGCCCCACCAGGCGTCTGCACTGTGCGCGCAGCTGAGTGTCAGTCGACCAGATATCTCGATGTGAAAGCACGTCAACCTTGACGACCTCAGGTGCCTACTTGTCAGTCTACATATCTGTGTAAAATTATGCGACATGTCAGTGTATTCGTAAGTTTTGCTAGATACCCTCAATGGCTCGGGATTGTAGAGGTAAGAACCGACGTGAACCAGATTGTGACCGTCGGCGCGCATCCTACATCTGAAAATGCATCAACAGCCTTAGATGGCTCGGGCAAGCACAGATGGAGCGAGTTCACGTGGGACTGGCGAGTTGGCGTGTAGTGACGTTCGAGCGCTGGGGAGAATTGCAGGTTGCATGACCAAGGTCAAGCATTTGGTGCAGGCACTTTTGCGTAGAAATTGGCACATCGGAGGCGTAGCGAAACTTAACTGAGGCTTGAAGTTACAAGGATACAATGGAGTCACCCGTGCGATCACTATCGAAGACGCACGTGCATGCACACGGTTTAGTGGAGTGCCCATGCATGTATTCGACTGATATGTAAGGTTTACATGGGGATGCACGAGCACGGATGAAAGCGGTGCATAGCGCGCTGTGTCTGTACGTCGTACATAATCTCCAGCGGTTATGTACGCGTAGGCACACGCGCGTGAATGTGTATTCCTTGTGGGCAAAACTTCAGCAACAACGCCGTACACTTTATTGCAGATCACTTGTCAGTGTGTCTACTTGTCTGCTGTATCATGGACTCGGCACAACGGTGCCACTGTCTCATCCACACAAGCGTATTTTCGCTCGTACGTGGAATATACGTAAATCTCCATAACTTACACGTGTATATAGGTGTGTCTCTCTGAAGTTCATCTGCGGGGCGTACGGAGAACAAGTAACACGTTGATTTGCCTGTAGTCGTTCATACGGTACGGTACCAGAATCTGCGCATGAAAAATCCCAATTCACTCCCCGCAAAGAACACAGTGACGACCTGTGTGGACCGCCACCGGAGTAACATGCTTATATCCCGTAGGAATAATTGTGTTGAAGCGCAACCTCGAGCGTGCTGACACCTTCGTTTTTGGGGCTGTGCTAATGAGTCGTCTAGGTGGATCTGACCTCGTGGATTCCAGCGAGTGTGGAGCCGAGAAACTTCATCTTGAAGACGGTGTAGGTTTAAACGTACCTCTGACCACAGGCGCTTGATGTTATGGTAATAATAATTATTATTAATCCTAAGAATCTTCATGCATCTTCTCGGTTCTTTTGTTTAAGTATGCTCTTTTCCCGCACAGATATATCGCCTGTATGAGAGGTTTTGCACGGTCTCCTTTTTCATGTCTACACTGTTCTGAAATATTTGCGACAGTAAAAATACAGATACCAATAAACTTGAATATATCAGCTTGTGTGCGCACATTGCTCTTCGCTCATTCATGTTTGTGGGCAGAAACAAACTCGGATGGATACATATGCATACACCTATAGTCAGAAATATAGTATTGGCGTACATCATCATGCCACACGCTGGTGCGGCGCTCGTACGCCTACAGCACGACCTGAAGTACTTTTCTTCACTGGAGACAGTCGTAAACTGGTATTATCCGAGATAAAGGGTTGAGCAGTGTATGTTGAAGCAGCATTTTTGGGCTAAGTATACGAACTTCTACGTGAAGTTCCGGTAGAGCGGGTGATCTCAGACGTACGTCGCCCGCAACGTGGAATATATTTCTCTGGCCCTCTCTGGATAGATTAGCATCTGCAATTCAACCGTTATAGCATGGCGTGCTTACAACTCGCCTGAATAGAGTGAGCGGGCTGCTAGTGTGCAGAACAATTAACGGAAACTCGAACCTCAACGAGGACGCAGTATCCTCACGCTGCAACAACGTATTTTGATGTAATCGACGCTCACAACTTGGCACACGGCATTTGATGATGAAGATTGTGTCTTACGTGCAAAGGTCTCTGCATTACAAATGTCGAATGCGTGTAAATATATAACCTTAAACGCGTGTACATCTACCAGTAGAAAAAATATTAAGTAGCGGGATTACGAAACTGCAACCCTGACACGAAGTAGAAATTGCCTACCGTCGTCTCTCGCTGTTGCAATAGTCGCAATTGTTTGTTGCTATGCCACGCTACACGCTCCTTGCTACGTTTCCTACCGTAAGCAAAGGTGATCTTAACAGTCCAGAAGCAGTTACGGAGGATGGCGTCGCCCTCACCTGTGGAAGCAGCTCCTGCAGCGTTCTGGCCGCGAGTTCCACTGCTGGAGCTGCCCTCTGGCGTTTAACTGACGATTTTGTAAACGAGGTTTTTGACGTGTGACTGTATTGTTGCTCGTCGGTCTGATCAACGCGGTAGAGAAACTTCCCTTCACACGCATCTCCTCAGTCTACATACTGTTTATTGCGGGCTCGTTCATTGGATTCGCGCCCTGCGCTTGAACGGCTGTATCACCTGACATATTTGCTATTTAGCAGGAAGCACTTATTTGGGGCGCCTCTACGGCTTTCTGATAAAGCCAGCATTTAACCTTTGTCCTATAATCCCCCCACTGTTGCCCGCCTCTTGTCAGAGCCTCCATGTGACTATGTGTCATGGAAAAGGGCAAGCACCCAGTCAGGTCTTTTCTTAATGCCTCTGACAGTACTCGGCAGGCCCCTAGTTCGCAATGGCAAAAGACCAGTACGCATGCTCTGTGGAAAGAAAAGGCGATAATAGTGAAGGACTTCTGCGAGTACGGAGTAAACGTCAAGAATGAATACCTTTCCCTGCAAAATCTGCATTTGATCTCCAAGTCACTCTGTCAAAGCACAAGTAATGAAGTTGCTGCAGGAATACAGCATTGCCATTTTCGCTGGAATCAACGTGAAAACACAGTCCATCTGAAGGGATATCTGTTAGGTACGATTGATGGTAACGGCAGCATTACATGCAGAAGTTCGAAAAAAAGGATAGATGGTTACAGCTGGGAAGGCGCCGAGAAGCCACGTAAAGTGGTTTTTGAATACGCCTTCTGGCATCCTTGCGTCTGGCTGCATCTGAAGACGATTTATATTCTGAGGTCATCTACAGTGTCAATAGTGTTATAGGCAGGCAGCCTGTGGTGCTATATTCGATGGGTCGAAATCGCAAGACATTCGGCGTCGCTGAGGGCAAAAAAGCTGGACTTTTGAAGCTTATTCCATACACTGTGAGCCATCTTATGCCCTCTACGTGACTTTGAACGTTATTGTGCAGTGGCTTTTACCTACCGCTTGAGTGGCTTCAAGTCATACGTCGGTGCACACGCTCGCGCTACCAGCATTATCTGGAGGTGAGCAAGCTAAGTTCTCGACGTCCATACTTGCTGTATCTCGAAGTGTTGCCTTCAGAACTACTGTGAACGGCGAATCGGATGCGTGGAGCATGGTTTGAATGTTACCTGAGCTGTGCAATCCCTTTCACTGTACCATCACTACGCCCAAATCTCTCCTCTGTCATGCGTTTACACTTAGTACAATGTGTACGAAATCTCGCTCAAAGACGCCAAACATAATTCCCTGCCGTCTTCAGGGTGTGCTGTGCGGTTTCGTATATTTAGAGTAGGAGAGAGGCAGTGCAACACTCAAGCGAGTGCTTTTTGCTTTCTCGAAGATTGCGCCAACGTTGCTGTATCTACGTATTTACTCCAAAACTGTACTCTTCCCGATCCCTGTTAGCGTCGGGCTGGTGATAGATCGTTACAACTTCAGGTAATTTACACGAATAGCAGCTTGCAGCTTTGCTTCTTTGCGCGATTGCCCTCTCTATCTTTGAAATTACAGACAAAGTATCCGTGCCCTGCAGGCGTGCTCTCCAGGCGCTTTATTCGGCTTCAAGGACGTGATCCAGCACTGTGCTCTTTGATATCATGAGCGCGCAGACGTGGTCTCCGATTGAGAGTGTAGAAACTTTGCCATTTCCTCGGTGGCACTGTTACCATACGCCAGCCGCTTTGCAGATCAGGTTATCAGCGTTAAAATTTGGCACCCGCATACGGCAGAACATTCAGCGAATGCAGACTTTGAGTGAAATCGGTTGTAGAGAGCTTCCCACGGCTACCGGTTACGTGTAACTATCACCCGCAGCCATAGCTGAAGCAGGGCATCGAGGCAAGATGGAGATCTCTACTTGCGGCAACTTTTTGTTTTCGTGCTTCTCCGTCCTCAGAACCGGAGTGCAAATATATAACGCCTTATCAATCCTGCAGCGCTTATAGAGTTACGTGGATAATCGTGCTGCAATAGAGATTTTGAAGCGGATTTGTTTCGTGAAAACGCAGTTACAGCCTTCCGAAGCAACATCGATGTGTGCAACCGTCGAGGAGAAGTCACAGAAACTGTCGACTCCAACATACTTCCACAGCGTTTCCACGACAGCGCATTCAAACTCCAATCTGAGTGATGGAAAATAGAAACGAAAAAGACAAGAAGACGGCGCGGGCTTCGTGTTTTAGACGTGCGCGTACCAAAGGCTGAATGACGACGACCAGTTACAGGATGTTTCCTCTTCGTCGACAGCAGGTCGATTTTTATCGCAGAAATACTGCACGATGTAAGCTGAAACTTGTTGTAAGGCTTTGTCGTGTGGGTGCAGGTGGAACATTATAAAGTGGTGAATGAGGTTAATGTTAATGAACCTCTGTCGCAGTCGAGTACCCTCCTTCATTCGGAGCTCTTGTTGATCCCACCCACTTCCTACTCAGTGGCGTAAAATGGTAATCCGTAGGGAACAACAGCTCTCAAAGCAATTATATCCTTCCTCAAATTGTGTTCGGAATGCTGTATATGTAGCAGTCCCTTACGTTCGTCTCCCAGTACTCTTCCGTGCAGCGTCAACTGTTGTTCGAGCAGAAAAACCGCCTCTCCCTTAAAGCCAGTTTATCAACTACTTCTGCAGTGCTTTCGGAGAAACGGTGATCTTTCTGTCAATAGGAATGACTCTGGATGGTAGTATGCGTACATACGGATGCGCAGTGCGAGTCTATGTGACTTGCCAGCGATTACGTACATGTGGAGACCCACAGACTTCTTCCTACGTATATGACCCCCGCTTCGCTTTCATATGCAGTATGCCTACGACGGTAGAGCTTTATACGCGTAGACACAAAAAGCTGTCGTGTCCGTCGTACTGAGTCTTCCTAAGACATTACCTGTGTATCAAAGCATTTGAGCTCTATCACGGGGTGAACGTTGTACGTACCATTTGATGTATACTTGGCCTCATGTGCTGCGGAGTTTTCCGCTCGCGTACTGTACGCTTGTCCTTTGATCCCGCTGTATCGTTAGTGGAGAAAAGCTCGTACCCTAGTGCTCAGCTTGCAGTACGCTTGCGACAGACAGTCTTGGCCGTGCAAGTGCTGCACATCTATCAATAATTGAGCTATTATCCTAGCGCTGCAATCCTCACAACCATGCTCCGTTAATTTTGCTCTGAAACTTGGTCTTCGTGTTGAAATGCTGGTGTAGGAATTAGATATCCCTTTGCATCGCTTCCGTACACCGTTAATCGCAGAAGACAAGCCTGCAAGTGTTGACACGGCTGCGGAAAACTGCATCAGGTATCCTTCTCAAGACAGAAATAATCTTTATGGTGCCGCTTTGAAGATGCTCGTACCTAAAAAACAGTGTGCATCCGATATGTGCATGGACAGCTACACGTGAAACCCACCGGAAAAGATGTTTTGATTAGCAGATCATGTTCTACCTTGTCAATTCACTTGTACTATCGTTACCATTTCAAGGCTGTCCTCTGCCGAGATGCCGTTCATTCCTGCTGCTTCGCGCGCTTTAGTTTATTAATTAGTTCGTCCTCCATGTGAGGCCGCTTTACTACTCTTGGAGCCTTTTCCTCTACACACGAGTTACAGCGAACCGTCAAATCTGCCTCTGTGCTTTTTCCACTTTAGACACGTTGAGAGACGTAGTCAACTGTATCGATCTTGGTACATGGCTACGTGATGCCCAGCTGCTCACAGAGTCGGGAAGCGCGGCTACCGCTTTTCGTTTTTCTTATCTAGACTGTCCGATGAAAAGACTCTCATTCACATCTTGGCTCCTCACTTGTCCTTTGAGTAAGTACTTATCACAATCCTGTGGACTTCGCCGATACTTTAGCTGCTCCTTAGTGCTTTCTGTTACTGTGCAGATGACTCCGCCACGGTGTCTGCTCAACCGCGAGGCCTTTGAGTGGTTGTCCTTCTTCCGAATGCCTCAGCCTCCAATGTTTCGAGACCCGGCAGCTGTGTCCCCTTTGCACTTCTCGCTTGGGGTAGCATGCTATTTTGTTTGTGCTTGACGGCCATAATATTCCTTCGGTGGCTCCCATGTAGCCACTCGTCGGGACGACGGTCATGGGGTGCAGACAAAGCTCTACCAGAGTCTTGAACGACTCTGACGCGAAGGAAGCACCGACGAACGTCAACACACCCCCGCCGGGTTCAGCAGAAGAAGTTTTCCAATAGACATTTCTATTTCGAGAAGCTCATCAGTAAACTATCTCGTGCAAAAGGTGCGAATGAGCGCGCTGGAATCTCCTCATCGCCTGTGTCAACAACAGGCACAGAGCTGGACGGAACGCTTTCAAAAGGAAGATGCCCACCGCTGCGAGCAGTGACAAGAGGAACGCAGACGCCGGTGTGGGCCGCAAAGTCTGGAACAGTGGAAAACTTGTATTCACCTGTCGCCCATATCGCACGTGGCCCCCCCGCCGGCAAGCCGGTCTCCCCTAACTGTACCTCTGTGCAAACTTCATCGACTATCGAGTTTTGCAACACGAAAATTAAAGTTGTTCCTCAGCCGCCGAGATCCCACGTCCAATTTTCAGCGGCAAGTAGGTGCCTAGCTTTACGACATTTTGCAGGCGCTTCCTACGCGGATCTCGCACGTCTTACATCCCTGTGGGCACACCACTGTAATAGAGGGATATGACACACTTGACCATCAAAGTGTTTACATGTTCGGGTTTTTTTGCGCTAAGTGCAGTCGTCCGTGAGGCCACGTGATACGCGTACAAACGTTGCAATGCAAACAAATTTGTCTGCAAACATGCAGTTGAGCGTGGGTCAGTACATTCTGTATTCTTCCGCTTCGAGCAACGAAGACGCGCCAGAGTACTACAGATCTATATGCATCCGACCTTACATAAACAACACTCACACGCGAACACGAAGACTAGCGGATCTAGTACATGCACATTTCTTCGTATAGCTGGAGCCAATCTCGTTACGGTCAGAAGATGTGTTCCACAAAGCATAAGCAAGCTAAAATATACATGTACGTGACTGCCCTCACGAATACCTAACGAAGTAGTACAAGTAAGAATGCGTGGGCGTTACACCTTCGTTGATGTGCTTGATGTCACTATCCCTCGTTCGCCAGTGAGCACGTGCACATGCACATGGTGATACACACCATTCTGAGGCTCCTGCTAATGCTTGCAAGACTAAAAAGGCACTGGACTCTTCACAGATTCAGAGCCGTGTACGCATACGTGCGGACATGCAACTTTTTTTAACGTATGTCTAAGGGATCAATGAACTTCGGGATAGGCATACACTGCACCAGTGCTACTCCTCTTTCTCTACCCGTCCTTCGTTTGCTCTCTATAATGGCTCACCACTACCTGGATGCATTCGCTTGCAGCGCAAGCGGTGCAAGGTGATCCCGGAGTGTTTGATCTGGAAGAGATGGAGGACGAGGAAGACGATTCCCCTCAGACATGCACTCATTCTGAGCAGCCCAGCTATATCACAAAAAATCCAGGAAAGCTTCCATGGAGGCTCGAAGAGGGTCAATGGAGTCAATTGGGGGTAGGATACAAGAAGGAATTATTACTGCCCGTGTCCCGAGTGGCAAGGACAACACTTGCAGACAGCGCTTGTAAAGACAACGAAGCGAATACATGTAAGGTGTCCTCTATACAACCAGGAGGCAGTGCATCAGCTTTTGGTATACCTGGATTAGCTTCTCTTGTCGTGTCTAAAGCGTGTCAGCCAGGAGACGGGCTACAGTTTACGACGCCCTGCAGCCGTCGGGCTGGGCGTGCTGTCGCAGCCGCCGCCGCCGCTGCACAACAGCGTAGACACGCCAGCTGTTGTGAGACAACGCGGCAGAACGCCAACTCAAACGACTTTATCAACTGGGGACGACAGAAATATCAGCCTCAAACACTTGTCAGTAACCGCAGCAGCCCTTTCAGCCCTCGCTCGAGCACTATCGCGGGGAGTAGTTTCGTAGGCCCTAAGTCAGTAAACAGCTGCTTCGAAAACCAGGACAGCAACTCTGCTCCACAGACCTACCGTAAAGAAGTTGACCGCGGAGGGGGAGTGGACAACGTTATTCCCCACAGGAAGCATTGCATTTGCAGGCTATCCGCAACTCCCGCAGAACTGGAGCAACATTGAAAACGTGGTCGCTCGCCGTTCAAATATCTTGACGAAGAGAAGATCCAGCTGCAGTGACTTGGACACACTTGCATCCCTTCAAAATTCGGGACCACCTCATGCAAAGGAGCATCAGGATGATCTCGGCACACCGGTAAGTGACCACGCACGTCGGCGGCTGTCTACTACTTGCCGCAGAAGGGGAGGCTTCGAGCGTAGTTTTGCGTTGTTCGCTTTTCCCGCACACGAATGTATCATTGCCTGTGTCCTCTGCATATACATATATATATATATATAAACAAATAGATTATATGGAAGCGTTCTTTGACACGCTCATGGCTGCTGCAGAACCATGCAGATTATGATGCTGTTGCAGAGGCCGTTGATATTCTATGGTTATCACTTGACGGTACAACATCGACTGCGCACCGTCGCCTTACGGACCGCTTCCCGACGGCGCATCGGTTGCTACTCTCAGCCGTATTTTTTCTTTCCTGCAGGCGAGGTGCCGCTAAACACAGCAACAACTGTAGCGTTGGTGGCTGATGGTTGCCGTTCTTTCTACTGTGTGTGATCATGATAATGTGCGAAAGCCTTGGTAACTGACATATACACACACACAAAGACTGTCGGCAAGAGGTTTCCACTCCCCACGAGAACGCGCCTCTGCTTCCTAACGTACGAAGCTCTCCTCCTGCTGGTGGCAACACTGGGCCTGAGACGTGACAGTTGCCCTCCTGTTTACCTTTCCACACGTTGACATATTGTACGTGTTGGCGGACGATAGAAGGATAGGGGGCCATTCTACAGTTTTGTGAACCGCATACATTTTCTGCTCAACCTTGCCGCTTCCCTTTTCGTCCATGCTACACCTTGAGTGCTCTGTTTCTCTGCTGTTACTTCCTTGACAATCGATTTTTCCCAGGCTGGTGTCGCTTTGCCGTCTGAGTTGGAATGGACGTCGATTGCTGATCTCGCAACTCCGTCAAGAAGCTCCAGAAAAAGGGCGTTTATTCGACGTCCTGCCACTAACATGGGGCCTCTTGTGCATAATAACTAAAGCCTTCAGCATATTGTAAACGTTTATATGTTGAGTATGCTGCCGTCGCCATTCAACTTTCAATGTGAGGACTAAAGAGGAGAAGAGCTGGGAAAAATAACTTACATTTTCAAATTTTTTTCACGCTGGACATTGACGCCCGCTACCAGCAGCGTGGGACATGGATTCCACATTTGGGGCAGACGATAGTATTGTCATAAGGCAGGAATTCTTCCGCCTCCACTGATCAACATATTGTGTACTGCAGCTGAAGCAAGAGCTACACGTGTAGCGCTAGCGCCGTCAGTCCCGCATGGGATCTGTCATGCTCCAGACCTGGCTTCAGGTGTCCCCAGATTCTAACGTACGTGTGTGTGTGTGTGTGTGTGTGTGTGTGTGTGTGTGTGTGTGTGTGTATGTGTGTCCAAACCTTGTGTACTGAGAGTGTTTTCGTCCACCATCAACTGCTGGCTCCCACTACTGGCTACAAGGTGTGTTAAAACAGTCTGTTCGCAAGACCGAATGCAGATATGCTGCAGTCCCTGGAATTGGCCCAGTACGCCAATAGCTGCATGAGATGTCCTCCCAAGGATGACTGCGTCACATGTTTTTGAGGCAAAGCTTTTAGAAACCTGTCTGCGTTCAGCACCACTCACGGCGCGTTTTCACGTGTGTATAGTAATATTATTTGAAACAATGGAAACTGCGTTGTAGCAAGGTCTTCTCACACAACTAACCACTACTGAGGACGGCATAACGATTCTGCCTTGTGTTACGGTCTACAACCACGAACCGATCATCATCACGAACGAATACCAGTACCTAGCCTAACACGTCTGCAACTCATTTATACCAGTAACCATACGAATACAGCTCCGCGTCCTTTGACAAACCGTTTGTTATTTTCACCCACAACGCTAATTTCCCTACACAATGAAAGAATCAAAGCCGAAGTCAATCATGGCTCCGCTCATTCTTCGAAAGAAATTCAGTATCACTCTATTTTTGCATGCAGCCCTTAGAGGTTTCGACAAGGTTTTTTTTCTTTTATATACAACACTACTCTTTGCGGCAAGAGCTTACGTAGACGTGCACCATGTCTGTTGATTAGCTACGCTGATCGACAAGGAGGGGAACTGTCGGTGTCAAGGAACGACGGGCTTAGATATCCCCAACTGCATCATTTGTACATCGATAGCAGGATCACTGCGTTCAAATGTCGCGTGAGGCCATGCGATGGGCCTGACTACGCAATATATTAGAGACCAAAATCACAGCGCGACGGCAGAGTTCTTGCAAATAATAGGCTACCAAGGGAGATGAAAGAGCTCCTCAGCTTCATGTATGTAGGAGAAGCAGATTCAAGAAGCGGGTATGCTTGGTCGCGCCACTTGGCAGTGGAACTACATGTCACAAGGGACATCACTGAAACCCATATGTCAAACGCAAGAAAAGCTTGCTTTTCTGACATTGAAGCAGCAAACGACTCTGCAAGCGAACAATGGAAGTGTAGTCAAGGAGAGGTATACTTGCATACAGATTTTCGCAAGTAGATAAAAATCTCAAGCTCTAGAAGACATAAAAGCGCGAATCCTCGAAACTAAATTTTACACACTGAGAGCAGTTCTCTTCAATAGACTAGGCAGTCAGAGATCCTGAACATGAAATCATACAGGATTCTACTGCGAGCAAATGGCGACAGACTACCTATGGTGCTGGGATGTTAAAGGAGAAGTGACGGTGCGCAAAACTTTTTCACTTCTACTTGCTGAAACATATCCATTATCCGGCATTTTGCAGCGGGACACGTAGCCATCCGCTGGACGTCGTTCGCGATGTTTACAGGATTGGAGCAGCGGTATATTTCTAAAAGCAGCCTACGTGAAAAGAAAATTTTGACTTTTTACGTACGTGTACAAATGTGGGCTGGGCCAACTGCAACCGCGAAGCTGGGTTGACTAAAGATAACACTATCAACCCCAGTATGCAGTTTTTCCACGCTGTCGCGTGTCAGCTTACAAGCACGGGCCATCGTGGCGCGAATGTCCTCACCGGTGAGCTTTGTACCGTGAGAAAAAGCAACTTCGCATTACAAACGCCGCGCTGCACGCAAGCGAATCTGCTCCACGCGCAGTTTCTCCCTCGTGTGTACGCACGCACGCACATCTACGCATGTGCAAACCGTAGATCACCACTTTACTGCTGGCAGCCTGCAGGTGTTTTTAAGCCGTAATGGACACCGCTTGCGCTAACCTGCACACATATCTGAATACATGTGAACCTTTCTAACATATGGCCACTACTAACCTAGATGCCACGGTCGTGACCGCAGCCTACTGCTGATGTGTCCCGTACAACAGCACCAGAGAAGCACTAACCACTTCCTGGCATGGGCTTACATTGTGCCCGAACCCGAAGCTCCTTATTTTGCTCGTGAATGCCTTATTCAAAACCTCGGTCTTTACGCCGGGGAAACTGTAGGAGTGTTTAATTTGCGTGATGGAAGGCGCGGTACATGTGTGGTTTCTCTCTATCAACTCCACGATTTCGAAACTTATGTTCACATGTGTGCACTCGGAGGGTCTGAAGTAGCACCTGGACAGTGCAAATGTGACGGATTGACGGAGATTAATCTCTACAGAATGATATTCATTTTGAAAAATACAGCTGCGGAATATCTATTAACGCCTAGCCACGTGTACAACGTGCTTGTGTGTCAAGATACTACGCAAACGCCTTGCTGGTTGGGAAAAGTCAACTTTTTTTTCTCTTAACGGTTAGAAAAATTATTGCAACAATCTCGCATCGCACCAGAATATGTGGACAGATGGGCCTATCCTCACACGCGAGGCACGCATAAGAAGCGTGTATTGCGTAGTAGCTGCATTGTGTAATCGAACAAAATAGTCGTGCAAAGTCCATGAAATGTCAGTAGCCCCCTCCACCAAGTAGGAGTATAGGTTGTGCAGGTTTGAACTCCACGCGCCCTCCAAACGTGTGTCCCTTTTAAAGGCATGGGGAGACTCAGCTCATAAAGAGGCTGGGGCGCACCATGTGGAACAATCGCGCAAATACACCGCACCATCGAAAATTCGTCCCTGAGTTCAAGTAGAGGGCAGAGACGTGCACAAAGATATAACGTGTCAACACGCACCGTATGAGATCACCTTGTGAGGTTTGTATCAATATGTAGACAATGCGAATCGATTTTTGTAGCACATGGCTAGACGGGTTGGAGATGTCGTGGTGGCCGTCAAAACACGCTCGTGTTCGCCAGCGGATACACCCTCACTTTTTTTCATCAGTTTGCAATTGTTCCTCAAGGGTTTCTAATTCTTTTTTCCAGTAGCTCTGTCCGCTGCAGCTTCTGTAAAAAAAAGAACAAAACAACAAGATAGTCAAGCAAGCGCCTCATTGTGCAGAGCGAATACGCATCAGTGAATAACTTCTGCGGTGCGGATAAAACGCCGAAACAGGGGAAATTCATTTATTCAGCGAAAGAGGCGGAACGGATCATCGTGTACGTCTCTGTTCATCACGTCGGAGAAAGAAACAGTGTCCCCCATTCTGCTGTGTCTCTACTTCTTCCGTGTGCTATCCTTGAAAGGCAAGATTCTATGTCACATTAACGAGCACCCAAAACCACTGCTTCCAAGAAAAATTTTCTTTACACACTTGTATAGGCACGATCTACTTATATCCTCCTCTCTCTCTCTCTCTCTCTCTCTCTGTATATATATATATATATATATATATATATATATATATATATATATATATGTAATGCACCTGCCGGAGAATATAACAACCACAGATTGATAGCAAAAACTCCACGCATGTGAATATCTTATGTAAAATGCCCATCCCTGAAAACGAAGGCAACGCGAAACAGAATGTGAATATTGTCGGCATTCCTACTTATTCACATTCGAGAAGCAGCTGCAGCACAGGAGACGTATTCGGAAGAGAATCCACCTGCTGGCATGAGTTGCGGTGCTTATAGCCGGTCGTGTACAATGTACCAGGTGAACGAGCATTACAGAGCTGACTGACGAAAAAACGACATATCTAAATGTTGACTTTAATTGAAAGTAGAACAACAACGAAGGGTTCCGATCTAAGAAGACGCGAAGTCATGGAACAATAACAAAAGTCCTCAAAAGCGCACCTAAAACAGAATGCGGCGGGGTCGCTCAGAGCCTTGAGTATGGTTACATCCACGAAATACTCATCACCCACATACATTTATACTGACTTCTTCACCCTTCCCATACCTACACATATATCTATCTATCTATGTATACATGTATTGATGTCTTCACGTTCCCGTATCTACATATATATCTATATAGATGTGGGTGAACTTCGAATTTCCTCCAAGAACAGCAAATATGTGACATCCATATCTTATACACTAACATATACAGACCTGCACACCCAGTACCATATACAGGACAGTTCTGTAGAGGTGTTCAGAAAATATCCATGATACATATGGAATATATTGTAGCAGCGCACCTGTTTCTGCTCCTCAGTGATCGGAGCGCCAGCCTCAACTTTCCCCCGCAGAATTTCAATTTCACTGAGTCTCTTTTTCACAACACGAACCCTGTACACAAGAAAACACAGCAGACTTCCCTCCGACGACAGTTGAAGTATGCACAGCGGATATCTTCGCCCTACGCTCACACGCACTACACATCTCTACAAACACGAAAGCCTGTCTACATCAATCTGTCTCTCTCTCTTGGAAATTATGATTCTACACATGCTTGAAAAAACATCTCGTATTCCTCCGTCAGCAGACGTATAGCGAAGAAAGTCAATTAATATCTCTGTCCCGCAGACCTCCTCGCTAGTCCCACACCACTGGAGCGCTTGCGGCTCATACATATATATATATATATATATATAATCACTAATTCCTCATATAATACCATAGAAAAAAGGGTAACACTGTTTCTTTTGAAGTGCTGCGCACGCTTGCAGGCTTTTCCACACAAGCCTCTGGAGGCGTAATATTAATTCGAGGACACCGAGGTGATTCAGACGTACTCGCAGGTGTAAAGTAGCACTACACATTTGCTACGGTGATGTGAATGCGTCTGTATCCTGGACCCAAAACAAGGACGTCAAAAAAAAATTGTTTATTCGTAGTGATATTTCTGGTCGTCCCGAAACTTCGTACATACACCATTCGCGCACTTCGGGTGTCTTTCTTTTTCAGTTCACCAGTTGTTCCGCATTTCATTTTCTCTTTTCTTTACATCTCCCTTCTCATTGTATGCCTGCCGCTTTTCCGCCTCCCCTAGCCCAACGAAAAAGCTGCAGCAACTTCCCACGTATTCACAACGAAGATTCGTTCCTTTGTTTCATCGTCTGCTGTTTTTTCCCCCTCCAGCCTCTGTCTCAAGAAGAACGTGTAAACCGCACCCACACGCGATACATGTTACGCCCTCGGCTAATTGTTTTCATTTCTTCATGTTGTGGTTTCCCCTGTATATCCGTGAATGCGCTACGCTTCCTGGACTCATCAGTTGTCTCTTTCTGCACCTGGTTCTCCATCAACCCTTGCCATGTGTGTATGAGCCTGGGCGTCTAGTCTCTCTCTCTCTATCTCGTGAGAACCCTTTCCTTTGAACGACTGGAGGTCCTCTACACTCAGATGCACAGGACGTCCCTCAGATATATCAATCGTTCAAGTACCTTCCAACTGTGTGTCTGTCAGATGACAGAACGTTTCTGCTGCTGAGACAGCATGAGCCCCTACCGTCTTCGGAGTTCTTCCGGCGTCTTCGGTGCCTCTGTCCCACAAGCGATACTTCCAACTACTCCATACATCGTCTCGTCTCCTCCAGTGGCTTTGGTTGTTTCCGCTGGTGCTACTTGCTGCAGCCAGTAGAGACGTCTCCGTCGAGCCGCAGTATGCTCTCTAGCTCGTCTGCAAGCTGGCTCTCCACGTCCTTCGCCACTGGGGTGTCAGCAGTATCTCGTGCACCAGGAGACTGTTTCTGTTGTTCTTTCTCTTGCTGCTGTTGAGAAGGAGAAACTGCTCCTGCTGCTCCCTCTTTGCTGCCAGTGTCCGTCTTCTTCCCGCGACTGCGCTTTCCTCCTGCGTCGCTGCCGCCGCCTGCAGCAGCAGCAGCAAACTGGAGCAACAGCAGCAGCACCCAATCGAGCTTTCGACTTACGCGAAGGAAGAGGCGCTGGCGGGCCACTATATCCTGGAGGAAATGTAGAACCTGCTAGCCCTCCTCCACCTATTACTCCTCCTGGCGGAGGCGCACGCTGCGAAACGAGACAACTGCTGCCGGGTCTGAAATGCTCGGCGTTCATCCTGCACAAAAGCAGTTTAGCAACATCCAAACACCAGCTGGAAAACCCTCAGCAGCCAGGACTTCCCCACACAATGAAGCACGTTTCCAGCGGTACGCGGCTGCTGGACACTACTATCACGCACACTCATCTCCACACATATGCCTTTCTTTCGAAAGTCTATCCCGCATAGGTACCAGATACCTTCTTCTTAATATATCTGCTGTATGAGATGGATCATCAGCATCCTTTCCACTCAGAAGGACCATCGCCCTTTCGACCTCTTCTAGATATATGCGCGTCTCAAGAGGAGTAGACACCACGAGACGCAGCAAGCAAACACGGCGACACAGGCACATGCATCGCAGAAACTTTTTGAAAGAGTCTTCTACGAAGCATCGCCCCAGAACAATCAAATACACCAGCAGAGAAGAAAAAAACAGTATCATGCATCGCAGAAACTTTTGAAAGAGTCTTCTACGAGGCATAGCCCCAGAACAATTAAATACACCAGCAGAGAAGAAAAAACAGTATGTCGCAGCAGCAACACCCACCAGCACCAACATTAGCGGCGGCACCTCTCGTGCGGGTAGAGAGACTGCAGCAAGAAACATTGACCCAAAAACGCTATCGCACGCGTATTCGTGCTTCTCTCCTTCAAGCGGGCATTCGGCTTACCACTGCTGCTGCACTGCTCTAGGGCGCTGCTAGGCGTTTAGGAATCGTGCTCCTGCTGCTGTTGCCACTGCTGCTTCCTATCGATATTGCTGCAATTGCTCTCGCTGCTGTTCCCCGCGTCTGCCCGGGTCGGTCATGAGGCTACCGCAGACGCCACTACTAAACGTAGCTGCTGACGCCGGTGCTACCTCCCCTTTTGAATCATCAATCGCTGCTGATGCCCACCTACGTCCGAGCTGTTCCATATGCTAGCTCTCAACTGAACGGCGCTGCAGCAGTCCATGCTGGTGCTGTTGCGGCTGTTCATGCCGCTACGTATCCTGCTGCTGCTCGTGCCTGTGCTGCTTTCGCGGTGTCTGCTGCTGTCCCGCGAAGCTACCTCTGCTGCTGGATGGTAAGATGAAGCAGCAGCACTTACGAGAGGAACGTAGTCTGAGCGAACACGAATGTCTTTGCGGTACGTTCCGTCAGGACGTCTACTGCCGCGAATAAACTTCTCTCCAGTAGTGACGTCTACAATGTATTTCTCTCCCATATCAGTGGTCTCCTCTACGCGAAGGCCTGCTCCTCCTTCTCCTCGTCCACCGGCGCTGCTACCCGTGTGAACGTCAAGGAAGCGACGCCCTGCTACGTGTGTCATCGTGCCGACATCGAGATTTTCTTTACCTTGATGTCTTTCGGACCTCTATGCCCGGATAAACTCACAGAAAAGGACAGGTTTGCAAAGAGGCACTGACGCAAGGGTGAACAACTGATACAAGGAGCATCAGAAAAGAAAAGAAGGCAGGACAGGAATAGGCTGTAAAGACGAAACTGCTGGGAGAAGTGGTAGCAACAGGAATATATTTCACAAGACTAGTAAGCCTGCAGTATAATTTTACGTCGCCGTCCTACTCCACACGCGGCTACAAATGTATGTACATTTTTAAAACAAAGCATAGTATATCATAGCATATCCGAACGCCTAAACATGAGATTTCACGTGCAAAGCATGCCGAGAATGGTCTGCTGGTATACCTGATGCTTCCCTTGTGGCGTAAATATATAAGAGAGAGCAATATATATTATATATATATATATAGATTACCAGTGCCGCACTTATAGAGAAATACGAAGTGCGAATGGTCGGTGTTTCCCTGTAAATCAACTGTTCTTCTTTGGACCTCTACGGCCTGCTATGCGGAGCGCCGGGCAGCCAGCAGCCAAGGAGCTACGGCTTGGCAGCTCCTCGTACGCATGTCTCGAGAAAAAATGAAGTAGATTCAGTGGAAATACAAAAGCACTGTAGGCAAACCTGTAAAAAGAAGTCGGAAGGTGACGGCGTTGCCAACTCGCGGTTTTCCCATGCAAGTACACATAAGCGCAAAAAGAGTGTAAAAGTACGGAGAAAGCGGCAGCCTGGCGCCACCTAGTATCGTGCAGGCGATACTGCAACTACAAACGGAAAGCAGGAGTTTGCTGTAAAAAGGGGAATTATAGAGGAGAGATGATGAGGGGCACATCAAGAACTGGATGGGGGGGAGTTTCCGCCGCGGACAAAAGCCATCTCGTTTCTGAGCCCGGAGACGTCTTAATAAGTTTCGGGTTTGGACAAGAACTAAAAACTTCCCTAAATTTTCGCATCCAGGAAATAGGAAAAAAAAAACTAGCCTTTGACTAAATGTCGCCGCAAGGTACGCATGCGATCGAATGTGAGTATACACGCCGTCGTCGCTAGTTGAAACTGCGTCGTGTTGCACGATGAGCGGCACACGCGGACTTATGCCGGTAGAAGGTGACTTTGTACGTTCGTCGAGTTGCAAGAAAAGAAGAACCAAGAAAGATATTGACTCCTGCTCGAGGATAATTGCAGCATCATTGCAGAGCAGGGTAGCCAGTCCCTTGCCTCGCACTACTTGCCCGGTCACGGGTGAAAGACTGTGTGTGGGCATGCCCCCCACTGAGAGACACCGCAGCTCCCAGTTCGGGCTTCCCGAATCCTTGCACAGCACATTACCTTTGAAAGTAGGCGGCATTCTGCTTCGAAAGCTCAAGTCGAGACCTATGTCCGGCTCGAGTCCTATATTTGCCTGATGCTCATAACGTTGTCTTCGTAGTGCACACGGTGTCTTCCTAACTACCACGAAAACATGCAACGTTCTGTGTGTGGTGCGCGTCAAAAGTAGCCTCAGCTCTACGTAAATTGTCGCCAAGGAGGTTGTCGTACATTCAGTGAAAGCCCCTTTCTAGCTATACGCGCTTCTCGCTCCGTGCAAAGACCCTACCCCACCTTCCCGCACTGGAGGCCACCGGCAAATGCCAAATTATTCTGACCATAAACGTGCCTACGGTGGTGCCGTGAGGTGCATATTTCCTATCCAGTGCATAAGTATCGTCGATGCTGTCTCCACATATTGCGAAATCTGCGCTTGTGAAGTGGGCAGGTCATTGTATCCGCAAAGACAAAATGGGTCTCACACACTTTCAGTCACGCCAGCATTCGCGGAAACCAACGACAATGTCACCGAAAAAGTGGTGTACAGTTCCGGTAAAGGAAGGAGAATCCGTAATTTGAAATGGATCAAGCATTTTGGTCTGAACTGGAGGAGCGCGCTTCACTCAATATAGATTACCAAGCTCGTAATAGGGCGAAAAATGTGCGCCTACGACGGCGGACTCAACACAAAAAATAGAGTGGTTTTTGTCGAAGAAATTGTGCGAGAACGCCCATTTCCTTGTTGAATGAATAATCATATGTTCACACCTACGCAAAGGACGTGGGCTCCTGAGCTGTTGGCGCAGACCTCATTTAGACTTCGCAATTTCTCTGAAAAACTATCGAGGTAGTAGACGCGTTACACTCATTTTAAAAACTCCTTCACGCTTTCTGCCCAAATATCCGACATTTCCTCTCACACGTGGTCGTCCGCGCCCGGTTTTCCGCAATCCCGGCCAACGGACCTGCGCAGACACCCGGTGCGTTGCTCTGCGCGGTCCAGCGATTGTACATACACCGCGGCGGCACGTTCTCGCGTGTTTTGCCACACCCGCCATTCTCCTGAAGATGTGTCCGTTATTTCAAACACATACTTTCCTTTTTGCTCTTTTGCGTGTAAATATGCACGTGTTCATATATTGAACGTTATTTTAAGCACGTACCTCTCCCTTGCACTCCTCCTGTAAAATACACAAGTATACATATAGTTTCTGCATTCTCAGTCGCACATACGTGGTTCCAACACTACCATATGGGTTCACAGATGGTTTGCTTCGCAGTTGCACGGCTATAGCTGCACCTTTTGGGTGCAAGATGCTGCCCTCGCACAGAAATGGAGTTTCCACATGCACCGTTTCCGCTGCGAGACCTGTACAGTTTCCACGTGTGGATGCATCAATTACATAGATAAACGCACTTACGACGCAGAAAATCAAGCCTGTCAAATATACACATCCGTCAGATTTGTGGACGTATGCTGGAGTCCAGAACCCCATTTTTGATATCTGCAGTTATCGTAACACAAAGTTTCATCCATGAAGTGGATCTTTGCTAGTGTTGCCAGAGCGGAACGCCACTTCACAAGACGACGCCGTGAACTGTACTACTGCCGCCGCTGCAGTTACTAGTGTTTCTGCTCCTTGTGCGCGACTCGCGCTGTTAGCTCTTGTATAATACCTGATGCCGACACTGATAATGTGTTGAATGCAACTCCCACTGATAGTATTTGCAACTTAACTTTGAAACGACGCGTGTGGTGACTCTATTAGACCTCGTAGCATCATTGTTGGTTGTGTTCTCTTTTTGTTCGTGCCACTCTTACGGCTCCTTCACAGGCACATACACGTGTTTCTCTCTCTCTCTGCATCATACAATTTCACACACCGCCTCCTCTTCCTGCATCAGTGATATGACGTATACTAACATTGTTGCCACCTGTGCTTTTTCCTCATTTTATGCTTTTCATCAGCGAACCCGCTATACACAACCTGATGAAAGTCAGCTCAACGACGATGGCGTTGAAAGAAACTTGTGCGTCTAGCTGTGTTACGACTGCCCAGCGCATCTGCTTCTCCAGAGAGTCCTTTCATTTTTCCTTTTCCGACGCCTACATATATGTTCCATCAGATGTACACACTTAGGAGCGTACAGCTGTGTCCTTTTCAATTTCTTTTCTCTCCGTGGAGAGACTCAAGAATGTACGTGCTCTTCCAGACAAGATAGACAAGACCTATGCGAGTGTGTCTGTACGGTGCCTTTGTGTTTCTCGTCATCAAACGAAGTAGACGTCTGCACGTGTTTCTCTGTACAAACATACAGCTCAGCTGCGTTGTGCTAGAAAGACTGGGTTTGGTTTTGCCGTCCAGTCCGCGCAATGGAGACGCAAGAGCTCGTGCCGAAAGTTGCTGGCTCACTGTCACGAGCGTTGTCTTCTGCTGATGTGCAACAGGAGCTCTCGTCCCGCACTTCTGAAACTCCTTATTGTCTCTCTAATCTCTCTCCATCCTCATTTTTCTCGAACAACTCAGCTCAGATACCCATCAGTGCGCCTTCTCCGTGTTCCGCTCAAGTGAGCTGTTGCTCATCATCTTCATCTCCACGGTCTTCTTCCGCTTCTTCAGTTGCCCCTTCTTCTCGTTCTTCCCATCCATCCCCTGCGTCTTTAAATCCTTCCCATTCGTCTTCTTCGTCCTCTCTTTCGCCTCCCCATCGCTTTCCTTTCTGTGTGTTAAATGCCTCTCCACTTGTTGAGTCAAGAGCCGTAGTTTCTGAAGTACTTCTTTCACTGCAGCAGCAGAGGTTTTCTTTTGCATCCTTCCGGCAGGGCTCCTCGCGTGTCCACAATGTCTTTCTTTCACCGTCTGCGTCTTCAGTGACTAGTGACATCGCGCCGTCGTCTCAATGTAGTGGTAGAACGACATTGCAGCACCAGCCCACGGCTGGGTCGCACGCAGCGAACTCCGTTTGCTTGCAGGTAGATAACGTTGCGGGCGCGTCTTTTCACTCTCTGCACCGGCGCAGCAACTGTTCAGAACCTTTGCTAGGACACAATGACTCAACTGCTGCACACACTGCTGCATCTCCCTTGATTGCTACATCTGTATCACACTCCCCTTCTGAAAACTTATATCTGACATGGAGGCTACTCCTCGTTGTTGCTGCAGCGTGGCGCAGGGCATGTAATACCTGCGGCAGCTGGCTGCGCTGTGAACATCGAAATACTCGATTCTGCTGCTGCGGCAGGAAACAAAGAGAAAGTCTTTGTGCGAAATCTGGGCATGGAGGAGAAACCTCCATGGGAGTATGTGGAAGAACCTGCTGCCGGACCTGCGGTGCTGCAACAAGCCTCGCAGAGAAGGAGCAGCCCCTCGATCACCGGCTGTGGCAGCTGCTGCTGTGCAGTGATGATGCCTCGCTGGCGTGCTGCTGTCAGTCAAATGTATCCTGCTCGACTTCTGCTGCAGACAAAGTAGAGCTCCAAGAGGAAGGTGAGAAGAAAGGGGACCATCGAGCCGGGCCGCGCTGGGAGCAGACAAACAACATCGCCTTTACACACGGGAGCAGGCCTGTTCGGAGGTGTTGTCGCACGAGAATATCTGTTTCAGCTGTCTCAGCAGCAGCTGCTGTCTCTTCCAGTGAGACCACCTTGCACACAGCAGAGACGGCAGGAGGAGACACTGAGCACGCTGCGGCTAGGTTAGCCGTTGCTGAGACAAGAGAATCAAAAATTTCGGACATGCCACTTTCAAGGAGACGGACAGCAGCAACAGACAGTGGTGATGAAGCAGCTGAGGAAGCAGATGCAGCTGTACCCGTGCCCACCGTAGGAGCAGCAAAAGCAGAGAAGGCGTCAGCTGTTGCAGGAGTGACTGGAGGTGCCTGCGAGAAAGAAGAAGACCCTATGATGCGCGAGATGCAAACAGCTTCCTCTTTGGGACTCTCATTGTCTCTATACACGTCTGCTGCTGTTGGGCGTCCGGATGCGAGCTGTCCAGTGATGGCTCGCTCTCCTGCTGCAGTGCAAAGGAAAGAGACAGAAGAGCACATAGTCTCACTAGACACTCGTCCAAGCAATAGCGGCAGCAACACGAGCGATAGTCCCGACGGGAGCAGCGGTAGTAGTAGTAGTAGCAACAGCGCCAGCAGGAACTGCAGCAGCATCACCAGCTCCAATAGCAGCAGCACGCACTTTAACGGAAAACAAAGCAGCTCATGTGGAAACAAGGAGACGTTCCGTGAAGAAACCAATAGTAGTAATAACACTAGATATGAGACTGCTCCAGGGCAAGAAAGGAGAACCGCATGCTTCCGCCGCAGCGGCTGCTACTGCTGCGAGTCCTACTTGCTAACGGTGTGCAGGACGTTCAATACTTCATTCGCCCGTTGTTTTCCTGTCTCCATTAGCGACAGCACCCCGGAGACAGATTCGTTCGTCTGTGAGGATAGGCAGCAGCCTGGAGCGGCAGCGCCCGCTTTCTCGTCTTTCTCGAAGCAGACCGACTCGCCGTCTCATTCGTCGTGCTCGTTTGGTTCCATCTCGCTGCTGCATTGTCCCGCGTGCGGCGATCCTGAATGCTCTTCGGTTGCGTGTTCATGTAGAACACGGCATGCTGTTGCTGTTGCACGACGAGCAGCAGCGACAGCAGAAGTAGCAGCAGTCAGATCTCTGGCTGGCCGCGCACAGAATTTCCTTCTGCCAATGCTGTTGCATTCTCTTCACCTGCGGGGGGCAGCGGCGCCTATGGGAGCACCATCGGTCTCCAGTTTTGCGGCGACCCCTGTCTCCTTTTCAACTCGTTACTCTTTACCGTCTCATCTCAATCACTACTCCAGTTCACACTCTGCTGCCGCGTCATCTTCAGGAGGTGCCTGCATTAATCAAGCTGGCTCGACATCCCACACAGCAGCAGATGGAAGGCCGTCTTCCATTCTTCCAGCAGCACTCCATTTTTTTTCCCGGCTGCTGCGTGAATATCCTGCGGCTGCTATTTGTCTCGCCCCTAGTCTGCTGAAATTACTTCGTGCTGTTGCAGCTGCTCTTCTCGCCTCGCCTGCAAGCCTCTTCATTCACCAAACCCCAATGGATCCTAAACGCTTTTTCTGCGGTGTACGCACACCGCAGACAGGAAGCGCGCAGCAGGCTCTACCGCAACAGCGCACCTTTTTTTTGCGGAGACGCGACAGCCTGACTGCAAGTGCTGAAACTAAGAAAATGCAGGACACTGCTCCTGCTTGTGCTGCCGGTGCTGCAGCTCCTGCTACTGCTGTCCCTGGTGCTGCCGCTGCTGCTCCTCCCGCTACTGTTCCTGCTGGTGCTGCTTCTAGGGAAGAGATGGTCACCGGCGAAGCAGAGCTGCTAAAGGCAGCATCGTCTCTTCTGCGAGAGCTTGTCCCTGTCTCGGTTGAACTCATTCTATTCGTTGCACATGTTGTAGTCTCCGCTTCATGCATGTATTCAGGAGAGAGAGTTTCATCTTGTGTCTCCGGCACGGTAGCAGCTTCTCCTCCGCCTGCTGGTCGTGCTGCTGCTGTCTTCTCGTGCTGTCTATCTTCTCGATCAAGGCTTCCTGCTGCTAAGGGTGCTCCGTCGCTCTGCTGTGCAGCCTCGTGCGCTCGTTCTTCACTTGCTGCTGCACGATATGAGACGTATAACTGCTGTTGCTGCAAAGGAGAAGAAGGAAGCGGGGGTATAGAAGCATCACCTGCTTGCGATCCAGCAGTCCTCTCTTCTGCTGCAAGTCAGATAGAGCAACGTTGGGAAGGTGAGAACTGGTAACGGAAGAGTTTGTGCGGCTGCCGTAACGCATCTGTGCGTGCAGAAGGGAAGCGTTTTCATATAGAGATTGCTGTTGCTGCTGTTGCTGCTGCCGGTCCAAACTTTTCTTCCTTGTTAGCTCAACTTTGCTGCCGTTCACTTTCTTTCCTTTGCGAAAAAGAGGCTGGTGCTGCTCTCCAATTCCTCTGAATACACATTCTTCTTCCATCTAGAGTTTGTCGCAATTGACTTCTGCTACAGACGATAGTCTGCTGCTGCCTTCAGCAATGAAGAGGAACTCTGTCTTTTATTTTTGTTGGTGTATGCCCTGCCTGTGCGCGCTGGAGACTACCCTCTGCGCCAAAAAGTCGAAGAAGCTGTTGCTATTTTTCTGATTTTTGCATTTCCTTCTGTCTCTCCTTCTCTCCCCACAGGCGCATCTGCTTTTGATTTTTTTATGTACGTTATACTTAAGTGTGTATATATATATATATATATATATATATATATATATATATCTGCTTCTATAGTCTGTGCGTGCATATGTTTACATTGATGTGGAGGGAGACAGAGACGGGATGAGATACAGAGACGGGGAGACAGAGGGAAGACGAAGGGATAAGAGCAGAGGCATCCTTGTAACGGCGTATCTGCTGCGAATGATCTCACGGCGACGAATGAATATCCGCTGCTGCATAAGAAAGTCTTCCATTGCATTGCGATTGCAGATGCACGGCTGGTGATGTGCAACTATTTCATTCTCTGTCTGTGCTGTGGCGTCCTTCTGCAGCTGACTGCTGCAGAAGCTGCTGCTGCGGCTCCTGCTGCAGCTGATACGGTTGCTGCTTTGGTGGCTTGTGTGGAGTTGAATATTCTGCTGCAGATTGTTTTCTTTCGTTGGAAAAGGACATGCACAAGGGCAGTGCCACAGGAGGCACGAGGGATGACGGGCGCACCTGCTTTCCTGCTCTGGAAGGAGAGGACAGCAGCGTGATCGTCGCTTGTGCTTCAGCAGTGCTGCAGCAGCAGCTGCTGTTGTACAGCTGCTGCGTCCAGACAATGCTGCTGTTAATTTTCTTCCTTGTGCCATCTTCGAACTTTCTTGCTGTTGATTTTCAGTGGTTAGAAGCCGAGACAGCAGCAGCAGCGCAGTGGAGCAGCACTAGTAGCAGCGTCACCTCTGAGGCGCCTCGTTCCGCAGTGCAGCAGCAGCAGCAGACTGCCTCAAGAGTTGGCAGTTGCTGCAACGGAATTGAAGAGAGGAACCTCCCAAGCAGCGTCACATGCAGCAATGGAAACAGCAGCACATGGAACCGCACAGAAAATGACTCTGCCACGCAGCTGCTGCAGCAGCAACAGAAGGAAAACCGCCGCTGTCGTGCCGGCGAGACTTTCCACGCATGTGCTGCTGCTTCTCAGCTGCGGCGGCAACAGCTTCAGTACGGTGCTCCTTTGCAGCAACCAAAGCAGCTGCACCAAGAACAGCTGCATCACGAGCAGCAGCAGCAGCAGCAAGAGCAGCATCAACTAGAGCAGCAGCAGCAACAACCATGGCAGCAGCAACAACCATGGCAGCAGCAACAACAAAAGCAGCAGCAGCAACAAGAGCAGCAGCAGGTAGGGAAAGAGCACAGGTTGTGTGAAGCGAGCGAGCAGCTGCAGCAAGACAAAGTGCAGAAAGACAAGGACAATACGCAGAAGCATGGAAGTGCGATGAATGCTGAGTACACTGAAGAGAAAGAGATACTAAAACAATTACAACAAGGGCACCATTCACAGGGTACTAAGACTATTTCTTCATGTCTTTTTCAGCTGGATCAGCTGCTGCTCGATGCAGCAACAATAACAGGGGGCAGCAGCAGCAGAACTGAGAGCAACAACTACAGCAATAGCAGTGCCAACACAGAAACAAGCCTCTGGACCCGAGAGAGTGATCTGACAGAGACAGCACGTCTCCCACACCAGCACCAATCATCTGCCGCTGCGAACAATGCTGCAGCAACACATGATGTGGCGGTCACGCAGCAGCAGCACGCACAGACTGATGTTTACAAGGAACAGAGACTTATCTTGCTGCAGAAGCAGCAGCAGGAGTTACGCGCACACAACATGCAGGAGGTGGAAGACGAGCTGCTGCTTTCGATGAGACGGCAGCAGATGGAACAGCTGCAATCGATCCCCCCTCCACGGCTGCTGGCCGGTCTGCTGCAAACTATAGCTGCTGATGCGCGACAGCAACTGTTGCATGCGATAGGAGGCGCGCTGCTGCTGCTGGGACGAGCTAAAAGAGAACATCTGGAGACACATCCGCCCATTTTAAACGCCACGTGGCGCTTGCTGCTGCAGTTGCTGCTCCCTCCTGCGAAACACGCAGCAGCACCTGCTTTAGAACTCTCCTTGTATCAGCAGCAGCCACAACTGCAGCAGCCCCAGCAGGGAGAAACGTTGCTGCTGCAGCAGCAGCTCCCAGCTGAGGCGCAGCGAAAACCAGGGTCACAGTGTATACAGAGAGAGACGTACATGCTGCAGCAGGAAAACCAAGAGCAGCAACAGAAAGTGCAGCGTGAGGTTTCCAGCAGTTTTTTAAATAACCCCCAGCAGCAAGGCAGCACATCGAAGAGTATAGCAGTCGAGTGGCTGCTGTCAGGGCTGCTGCAGCTGACGGCTCTGCGTCTCGGTTCCCTTCTTGCTTCCGCACATGCTGCCGCTTCTTTAGTAGCAGCATCAGTGGAAGGAGCAGCAGCAGACGTTGAAGCCGCAGCCCCAACAACGAGAGACGGCGAGACAGCTGCGACAGGCCGGGCTGCAGAAGGGAAAGCAGCCGTCTTTACAGACAGCAGATATGTATCATCAGAGACAACAGCAGCACAGAGGACAGTGTCAGAGGCAGAGAGGGCAGCAGCAGAGACGGCGCGTGGTTGCTTCAAGGAAGCGCTTTGGTGTCCTGCTGCTGCCAAGGAGAATCGGCGATTGCCACGCAACGCCAGAGAGCAGCTCGAATCTCTCGTGCTGCTGATTCCTGCAGCAGCAAGGTCAGCTACGCTGTTTCAGTTCTACGCAGCGAAGGTCGCGCGTTTGCTGCATCGCTTGCCGTCCCCACTGGGGCTATGGTCAGAGGAAAAGATATCCTGCAGGAGATGCTGCTGCGGCTGTTCGACCTGGAGTCCACAGCTTCTGCTGTGGCAGCAAAGCTCACACGCGCTGCCTCACCAGCTTCTGCAGCAACAGCAGCAGCAGCAGAACAGAAAGCAGTGCTGGTTCCGTTGTGCTGCTGCAGGTTCTTTTTCTCTCAGCGCTGCTCCTGCTGCTGTCTCTGCTGCTGGGACAAGTGCGCATGCGATTGCTACGACTGCTCTTCCTTTTGAAATGCGCGGTAACGTTGCTGCAGCAACCCCTTCCAATACGCTTATGAGAGAAGAGAAGGAGCACCTGCGCAGGACGAATGCATTTGCTGTTGATCATACGCTGGCAGAGCAGCAGCTGTTGCTGCAGCAAGGGCAGCCACAGCGTGAGCAACAAGCCTTACACACCTGGCTTTGCAGTCTATTTCTATATCAGCACGGAGGAAGTGCAGCAACAGCAGCAGCCAGAGACGCAGCACGTGCAGCAGCAGCTGCTGGCCTCGAAGAACTGCTGCTGCACTGGCGGGAGCTGGAGCTATGGCTTCACGTAGTGCGCGCGGGAAGAAAACATGCCACCCCACATCGACACAAAGAGCAGCAGCAGCACTATGGACAGCAGCAGAAGCAGCATTACGGACAGGAGGAGCAGCGCTGCGGACAGCAGGAGCAACACTACGGACAGCAGCAGCAGCGCTACGGACACCAGCAGCAGCAGGCAAAGCAGCATAGAACTCACGGACACGGGCAACCCTCCACACAGCAGCAGGTGCTGCCTGAACACCAGCCACAACGAGCATTTCTACAGCACGGGTCGCAGCAGTGGCAGCAACAGCGGCACATGCAACAGCAGCAGCAGCGCATGCAACAGCAGGAGCAGGTCGTGCAACAGCAGCAGGTGCTGGAGCGGTTGGTGCAGCAGGTCTGCACGCGCGCTCGGGGACTGGTGGTGCTGCTGGCAGGCCGCAGCAGTCTCCGTGAAGTAGCGGCGATGCAGGCGATCATCGAGAGAGATGCAGCAGCAGACTTGTTGGCATGGAAGTCTGCAGGTGCATGCGTAGCGCAAGGGCGTGGGGCCGGAAGCAGCTGCAATAGCAGCGGCACCCATGCTTCTTCCCCTCCTCTTCGTGGTGTTCTTCCTGCTTCTTCCTCACAGCTGTTTAATGAATATCTGTTTCTGAAGGCAGTGCGCTGCTGCCTGCCTGACTTCTTTACTGCTGCTGCTGCTGCCGCCCAAACGGCAGAGAAGAAGCGACAGCGCTGCACTTCTCTTGCTGCAGGAGCAACCGCTGATCCTATGAAAACAGAGAACGGCTGCTCTGCTGCTGCCCCCCTTGCTGTCTCTGGAAGAGAGGACGAGGGTGCGCAGATGGTTACTGGAGGCGTGCGAAACACATACCACAGCAGCTCTGCTGTTGCTCCTTCTTCATATGCAGCTGCTCTTACTGCTCTCTTCGAAACTGCTGCGCCTGCTGCTGCTGCTTCGTGGCGTCCCGCGCCTTATGCAGCAGCGCAGGCAGCAACACACGCTGCGATGGCTTTACAACAGTGGCTGTGCAAGCATCCATTGCCAGAGACGTTTCAGTATAGCCTGCTGCAGTCGGAGAACGAACGTCAGCAAGCGCGTAACGAGCAGGACGTGTGGAAAGGGCAGCAGCAGGCGCGGCAGCAACAGCAGCAGCAGCGGCATCAACAGCAGCAGCAGCGGCATCAACAGCAGCAGGAGTGGAAGCAACAGCAGCAGCAGCGGCAGCAACAGCAGCAGCAGCGGCACGTGCTGCAAGAGGAGAAGAAGCAATATATGGGACAAGATCAAAACGTAGAGCCGATGAAGGGACTGGTGCTGCAGCAGCAAGAGCGTCAGGGATTTCAGCAGCTGGACGGATGTGAAAAGGATGTTGACTGGCCGCAGGGGTTGGTGGCCCGCTGGTGTATCCATGCTAGTGCTGACTTAAAGGTTCTGCTGTTCCTACAGCAGCAGCAGGCAACGTGTGGTGCCAGCAAGAGCAGCAGCAGCAGCGTCTACAGCAGAGAAGATGGCAAAAGAGTCGGCAGCAGCGGCAGTTGCAGAAGAATCAAGAAGAGCAGGGGCAACGACAGTGAAGAGAGAGACATGTGCATACAGCAACGAGTGCTGCTGCTGCAGCGGCTGTTTTACTGGAGTAGCAGCTGCCACCCCCCGCTTCATACGCTCGCTTTGCGCACGTGGCAGCTGATAGCTTCGGGGAGCTGCTGCTCCTGCAGCAAAAATGATGATCTTGCACACAACAGCAGCAGCAGCGGCAGCAGCAATGTGAGCAGCCATAACGCCAATAGCAACAGCAGCTCCAGCAGCAGCAGGAGCAGTTTCACCAAGGGCGAAGACGATGATACAATCAGAGACAATGAAAGCAGCAGCAGCAGCAGGAGGACGGTATGCAGGCAACTTTGCAGCAGTGCGGCAGGTGAAGCAGTAAAAGACCATAACGAATCTTTACAAAGGGCAAGATTGGATTTGCTGTTTTGTTTGTTCTCCCTGGCGACGCGGCGCTCCTTCGGTTACTCGTCAGACAGGAACTGCAGCAGCAGTGACAGACAACAGCAGCAGCAGGCGCTTGTGCAGTCACGCACGTCGCAGCAAAAATGGGACTACACCGATTGGATGGCAGCGCAGCAGCAGCAGCGAGGGCAAGGCTCGAGTGATAATCAGGGCGAGCAGCAGCACCTCCGACAGCAAAAAAAAGAAACTCCATACCAGCAACGGCAGCAGCTACTGAAGAAGCAGCAGCAGCAGGGCGTGATGACACCTGCTTGTGAAAAGAGCAGCAATGGAGACGCGACGTGCTATGGCTGGGCGGTCAACTCTGGATATTCTATGAGGGACAGACCCACTGCCAATGGCAGCGAAGATATGAAGATGACTGCACTGCATGAAATGCTTTTGCTTCCGAGTCAAGAGCAGCAGCAGCTACTAAAGTGCCTGTATGTTGCTTTGCGTACGGCTCCATTGTGGCTGCAGCAAGAGCTGCTGCACCAGCAGGTCCTGCCATTTTGCAGTAGTGTGCTGCAGCAGGTGCAGCAGCAGCTTTCGTTTTCCTTGTTACGACAACAGCCTCGTGCTGCTGCTGACGATAGCGGCATTCAACCGCCTTCGGCTGCTGGGATTGTCTCTGTTGGCGCTGCTGTTGAGCTGCCATATGCGCCTCCGTCCATGTCATCTGCAGCTGCAGCTAGAGTCTCCTGGTTCCCATCTGTTGCGTCTTTCAGACCGTCTCTTGCTGCTGCTACAACTGCGACTGATGTGCATTTCTCTGCCGCGACTGCTGCTGCTGCGTGTGCTGCTGCTTCGCTGAACATCTCTTCTTCCAGACGACGAGCAGGAGGAGCCACAGTGCTGCTGCTGTTAGAATTGCTGCGGCACGTACCGTCTGAAGCCCTGGGAAGCCACTCCTCTTACTACGCAGAAGAGAGGAAGGAGGAGCAGCAGGTTTCTGCTGCTGCTGCTGCTGCATGCGTAGCGCACGTTGAAACGAGCGAAGCTGTAATCTGCAGCGCCAGAGCAGCAGCACAGGACAGCAAGGCGAGGTATGGCAGCTGCAGTCTATCGGATAGGTCGGCAGTGAACACAGGAAAAGATGAGGCTTGCTGCAGGTCGAGAAGGTCAGTTAGCAGCGCATCGAGTAGTGACAGCGACACTGCGAGAGGTAACAGCAGCTGCAGTAGCAATCATCACTCCGGTTTATTGAAGTGCTGCAGCGGAGGAGACACGAGTGCCAGTAAATGTGACGACAGCAGCAGCCGGAGGGTAGTCTATCTCAAGCAGAGATTAATGACATGTGTATACATTGAAAAATGTTTATATAAGCTGCTGGAAGAGCTGCTGCAGTTGGCTTTTGCATGCGCCTTGGAATTTTCTACAAGGCGTGCTGTGCCTCCGACAGTGTCTAGCTCAGCAGCCACAGCACCAGGAGACTTGCAGCAGCAACGGAACAGTATCCAGTTATACTTTGATATGGAACTCGTCGCCGTTGAAATCGTCTGTAGGATCTGCTGCTGCTGCTGGGACGCACCAACTCCTGTTGCTGCTGCGGTCCGCCGTCACGCTGCTGAGCTCTGCTGCTTCTTGAGACAATACTTTTCCTCAGCAAAGATCGCTGCGGCTGCTGATCAACTGGACGCAGCTGCTGCAGCTTTGGCACTTACAGAACCTCTCCATGCGGGAAGAGCTAATCCTTTTGCAGCTGCCTCAAAATCACCCAATCTTGTTCTTTCATCAACTCGAACGTCGTGTGCTAATCCTGCTGCCGCTGGCTCCGCTGCCGCTGGTGGCACTGCTGCTGCTGTTACTGACTCTGGTGCTGCTCTTGCTGCCTCTGCTGCTGCTGCTGCTGCTCGTCGTCGTGTGACAGACGAAGCAATGGGCTGCGGTCTTCTGTACGCTGCAGCGCTGGCTGTTTGCTGCTGCTGGCGCAGCAGTAGTGCTGCTGAGCAATCAGAGTTACACCAACAGCAGCAAAACGCTGCTGAAGAGGTCGAAGCTGTTGAGTTCGTGCTGCTGCAGACTCTGGGCGACATGCTCGCAGCCCGCCCGCACTTCATCAGCTGGTCTCTTCTCAAAAGTAAGCAGCAGCAGAGACATCTTCGATGTAAATCATTGGCAGTCGGAAGCCTGAGAGACCTCTCTCTTGCGGCGATCTGGAATAAGAGACGTGAACACGTATCGCAGCAACAAAGACGAAGAATTAATAGAAAAATCTTTGTAATAGACAACGAAGGGACAGTGTCACACTTTCACTTACACGCGTTGCATGCGCCGCTACTCCACAGGAAAGGGCACAGACACGCCTTTCTCTCCCTCCCTCTCTCTCTCATTCATCTGTTCTGCAAGGTGTATACGTCACGCCAATATAAAGCGTCTTTTCATGCAACTAGACCTACCACACCACACACTCTCTGACTTCCTGTATTCGTTTAAAGGACCTGCAGAGCAGTGATACCACGATTTGTAGCTGCTGGATGCGCAGCCGATCACGGAGCAAAGAGAGACCTTCGCAGCTGCTGCTGCTGCTCTTCTTAGACCCTCTCGGCCGCGCTGCCCCACGCTGCGCAGCAGCCAGCGATTGTCTCGTCACCACGTCTGTTACTGGGAAGAACTGGTGCTGCTGCTGCTGCTGCCTTGTAGAAGTGTTGCTGCTGCTACTGAGAGGAACTGCTGCTGCTACCTTGACGAATTGTTGCTGCTGGTACTGGGATGAACTGCTGCTGCTACTTTGATGAATTGTTGCTATTAGGAAGAATTGCCGTTGCTAATTTGAAGAATTGTTACTGCTGCTACTGGAATACATTGACTGTTCGTGACGTTAAGCTTGGCGGTACACCCAAGGGCGTGCCGCTGGGGTCTCAGGGCGGATATGTTCTGTTGATGAAGCGCAGAGTAGACTAAACTTTTCTGCATGCATGTGAGGAGTTATAAGCACCTGAAAGCGATATTTGGTGACATACATATTCGCCTGTGTGCACTACCGTTGTATCAATAAGGGCTCCTGCAGTTCTCATGTGCACCGTGGATGTCCTTTGCTGCTTTTCCGCTACTGCTGCTCGTCTTAGTTAAATAAGTCTCTTCTGTTGCTCCGAGTGGTGAGCATAAGCCTTCTTGGCAGTCCTCGCTGATACATGCAGCTGCTGTTGTAGTCGTCGATGCTGGTGTCATCGTGACGTACGACGCAGTGGAACTCGAGAGCCTGATACGTCCTCCATATTCTTCCCTTGTAGTTGCTTTTTTGTTCAGCCTCTCTCCTTGTCTCTCTCTCTCTCAGTGTACAGTTCAACGGGATGTCTGAGTGTGTGTGAATTGCTCCTGCTGCTGCTGCTGCGCCAGCGCTACTGCACGTCGAATGTTGCAAGTAGACTTGTTCTCGCCTGGGAAGTTAAATATTGCTTTTGTCTCTCTCTTCTATGGCTAGCTGGATGTGCGAGGGTTTGCTCCTGCGCAGCGACGTGAGAAAGTGTAGTTCGTATAGCTTTTGAAGAGCCACTGCTGTGCAGTGGAAGAAGACAAATAGAACCTGCGAGTGGTCGCTTCCCAAGAGACATAGCATGCAGCATTGTATGTGCTGCTGCCCTGTCTCTGTTCAGCGCTGTGTTTCCTCGAGACTGCTGCTGCCTCAGATCTTTCAAGAACAGCAGGGGCAGTAGGTGTGCAGGTACCAGCAGCAGCAAACCGTCCACAAGCGACTGCTGCGAATTCAGGAACACCATTTGGTGACCCGACAGCAGCAGCAACAGAGCAGCAATCCGCATCGACCGATTCAACTGCGACGCCTGCAGCAGCGAGGGAATTAAATAGTAATGCTGCTTTGAAAATGCAGCGGCGTCTTTGCTGCGCAGTTAAAGCAGCACTGCTGCTGCTGGAAAACGAACTTCCTTTCGCTGTCGTTAACATCCTCTGGCACTGTATGACTGCCATAGACACACGTTTTGGGTCTGATCCCACTGCTGCTGCGGCACTGAAGCAGGTCAGGCTTAAAGAAGAAAGAGCAAATCGATTATTCAATGTTGAAGAAGTGCGTTGGTATGAAGTGGCTCTCCAACGCGGAATGCTGCTTACTCCTTCCTCCAGTGAAATACTTCGTAAGAAGCAAAACAGCAAGAACGGGCAACGCACGTGGAGAACAACCTCCCCTGCAGGCACTGCTACACGCGCTGCAGTCAAAGACGCACTGAACAGTAGATCGCTGGCAACCGCAGGAGAGGCACTGAAAAAGCTGCTGCGCACAGCTGCAGGCGTGGAACCAGCAAGTACCGCAGCAGCGGTGGAAATAAGAGGTACATTTGATACTGGCAAAGACCTGTTGCTTGCCCATTCTACTGGAGATTCGCGATCACGTTGCTGCTACACGTGTATAACTCTGAGCACGCGCCCTCCCCTGTGGCTGTGACACTAGCTTCTGCTGATGCTGAATATTGCGTAGATGCTCTCAAGGGAAGACAGTGCTGTTGCAACCAGCATCGTTTAGTATAAAGTTGTGCTCGATGAATCGGTCTTTGTTAACAAAGAAGACGAATTCTACACGGCCTTCTTTCACGTGCAGGAGTCTATGTGTCTTCAGCTGCTCTCTTAGCTTCCTACTAGTTTTCTCGTCCTTCAAATCGGAATATATCATTCTGTTAGCACGGGAGCTTAGGCTGCTGCTGGTCTGTGTGTGTGCGCTGCAATAGACTGCGTCGCGACGCTCCGGGGAGAGCGACACCTACAACTGATACGCGCAGCAGCCACCGCAGACGCCGAGTAAACTGGACCTTTACAAAAACAACGCCGCATCCAGGAAATAATCCACATTCCGCGTTGATTGATGATCAGCGTATACGGCTGAAGCCGCAAAGCAGACGCGTGGTTTGATTATATTTTCTGGTGTATGCAAACACACGGTAGTATGCGTGTGTCTCACATGAAGTCATTAGAATATGTGCTCGAGAGAAGGCCTGAATGCAGCAGCCGGTGCAGAACACTATTCTAGAGCCGCTGCCAAGTCCGAGTGATTCTGGAGTAAGATGCGGTAAAGGAAAGCGAAGACGAGTGCATATATTAAGCAGAGCGGAGGGGAGAAAGTTCAAGAGAAATAGCAACTCCAGGCTGCCGTTTTTACTGCGAGTCCACAGCTACTATGAGTCTACACGAGTCTGCTTCCTTCTGCGGGTGCGCAACATATATACACACGTGATGTCAGTTCGTAGACTGCACTCTTGAAGTTGTGCAGTACCTGCACCGCGTGAAAGACAAAGTTCTCGCACTTCTGCGCCAGAGCGACGCATACAACACTCGAATGTCACATTGCCTGTTTTTGGAGCACTCAATAAACGATGATATTTCTATTTGGAAGACATAGTGTATATTTTCGTGGATTTGTCTCCTGTTGCTAACCTTCTCATATGCTTAATGGAAAAAAAACGGTAAGGATGTGTGATGCCTGTACTGCGCGACGGAATTATCTGTCCTCGCACATACGTAAATGATCGGTTGCTGGCGCAGTTTCTTCTAGATGTACACAGCGGGGTACCTACATGCAGAGCATGGGTAATTTTGTAATAGTGGATGTGTATATAATCGGAGCAACTACCGAGCATACCGCTGAACTCATCGTGAAAGATGTCGCCGCTGAGGGAGTGAAACCACAATAAACTACGAAGCCGAAAAAGTACAATTATACCTGCAGGAGCTGCGCCCCGCTGCTAGAACGAAGAAGTCGCACGTATAGTTAAGTAGCGAAATACAGTGGAACGACCAGTATACAGCGAAGGTGCACGATCAAGAGTGAACTCTTTTTGCAGCAGGGATGCATAAACCTGCTAATAAACAGACTGTAACTCTAGAGTATTATACCATCTAGATTCGGAGTGAGGAACGGTACTCTTCTATGGAATGCGTACGTGAGGCGTAGGGAGCAACCCCGCCTCCGCAACAACAATGGATCACCAAATAATCTCAGTGATTTTTTGTAAGCTACGTGAGACCATCCTTTTTTCTTTCTTTTCCTCTTGAGTCTTGTAAACTGCAATAGTGGAGGGACCCTTCGCGTCTTCTTTTTAACGGTCTCCAATATCCTCAAGAACTTTCATTTTATCCTCGTGTACTTACTCCTCATGTGCAACATCCAAGCACTCCGGGAGAAGCTCTGTAAAAACCTACATGCGTAAACGCAGAAAGGGGATAGGCGAAAAAGGAGGCTGTCTAGGAAACGGAAAGCACAGCCGTGTACGGGCATCTGTGCACATGACGTACGAGTGCTTGGGATGCCGACTAAGTTGGGATTATGCTCGGATGCTGGCACCTTCACCTTCTGGCTGCAAGCGTTTCGCATGCTTCAAATAGTACGCTGTGGCCTAGCTATTAATAAACAACCATACCGAGGACTGACCAGTAGCTCCAGCTGGGCCGTAAGATAGAAACGTTTGAAAGCCGTCGTTATCGTGCATGTCAAATTTTTCGGTGACGGCTAGGCATTTACGAGAAAGAATGCGGAGAACATACAACTCCGGAAGAAGCTAGCGCTGCCTGGGCAGAATAAACTCGCATATCTATGTCATAAGTCACCGTTATCTTGAAGCAGCAATCAAAAAATTACACGCTATCAATGCTCTGTGAAAACGATTGACCATCCGACCTACAGGTTGGCGCGTTTTCTCATCTATGCTACTTCCTTGCGAGAGTGATCTGCATTAGTGCCTGCAAGTTTTACGGGAAGAAAATACGACAGAACGGGCGCTCTGACCACAAGACTAAGGTGTTGGACGCGAAGCTACGCTTTCTTTATGTTCGAGACTGAAAAAGTGAGGCAAGTGTCCGCCATGTTTGTCGAGTAAACACGTGCTGATACACGGTGACTTGAAGGCATCACATACGCTTCGTGGAGTCTCACGTCTTTTACTGCAGACACATCCATACGTGCACACCCTACTGCTACTACGAGAGCCAATGCTTTCCCTCCATCTTTCAGTCCTGGTGAACAAAATCGTGAAGTACGACAGAGCAGCGTGATTGCTTAGCACCGCGGCATATGAGCCCACACGTTTACAGCGACTTTTCACTTTGCACAGTGCGTTTGTCGGTGCTATCTGTATCGTCAAGGGCGAAATCTTAAACCATCAATCGTTCCAAGCAAAGCCGGACCTCAGTTTGTGCACCATAAACAGTTACTCAAGCGTCCACCCCGTCGCCAATTCATGCGGCTTATTCCGCATCTGGCCTTTTACTACCGGACGATAAGTTTGCTTACCGGCAACCGAACTGACAGACTAAACCATATCTGTGAACCGTATAAAGTGCCATTCAGCACTGCATCTTCGCTGGACACCAGCGTCTGCGCCGTGCATTCACACTATACACCGTCTGCTCAGCCACATACAAGACATTCTCTGGCGGCAGGCTGACTACGACTACACTTCCACCACTTCTGCAACCTGCAAGCTGCGGTAGGAAATGCTTCACCTGATCTGCTGGAGATGACTGAACATTAGTGCCTTGTATTGGAAGGCGATCGTGGGGTCACGCTACGTACTAGGGCACCACCCCCCTTGACGAGAACTTTGTAAGCAAACGCGCGTCCCACATCACCGGAGTGATACTCTGCATACGTGTTTCGCAAAAGTGGGAAGGCACTTCGGTACAGATGCATTCTTTTTTTGTATACCGACATCAAATCCCCCGAATCTATACAGAGGATTTTGTTTTAACTTTGCACTGCATTGTCATAAAGGCGAGGAACTCAGATAAAGCGCGTGCTGGCTATGTAGGTCAACACACTGCGACAGAGACACGGTGGGAAGGCAAAGCACTATCGTAGTAGAAGTGATGAGCGGAGGCCGCTTGATTAACAGCGTAGGTACTTCTGGTTGGTTCCACGGTGCGGGATGTTAATCCGCCGGAGATGGTTCAGTAGCACTGCTTCTGGCAGGGATTAAGCACACACATTCCGTATGGACAACACAGAGGCACAATGACATCGAAATTGCCTTCAAGTGCATGTATATCCCACAGTCGTGCTATAGGATCTGCCTACACTACTATTTCCTGACGAGATTAAGTACCATACCTTCCTGGCATCACTCACACTAAAAGCCACCCTCAACGTGGAAGTAGGCACGTCATTCAAAATGTTGTCTCAGCGTCAAAAAAAATGGGATCTTGCACGTGGGGCGTTGGGTTGTGAGCTGCTATCTGTATCGCTCAACAGGACGCATTGTCAAGCGCTGTTTATAATTTCTGTCGTCTCGTTTTCTGCTGTGTCTGCGATAAACAGTGGCAGGGTGGTGGTTGTGTTGAGGTCGGTGGCTCAGCGGGGGTCGCTACTACACGCGTATACAGCACCTGTGAAGGTGGTGATGATGCGGTGTCGTTGTCTTCCTGCCAAGGGCGGCGCACTATTGCTGGTACCTACTCGAAAGCGTAGACGAATGGTGAAAAAACACGAATCACCCCAAATGGGAGTGACAGGAGGACGTGCGTGCACTTCATCGTTCACTTGCCTCTCGCCTGCCAACGCGCCGGCGCGGTGCCCGCTATTTTGGTGCTGTCGTCCTCAATTTTCGTTATTAGTTCAAAGACATCAATTCCTCCAAAAGGTTGTTATTTCTCTTTTTCCTCACTGCGCAACGCTGCGGGCTGCGGGCCTCAGTTTAAAGCTTGTACCCCCTCCAATATTGACTTGTAGTGTACCTCCTGTCATTTCTTTTTGTTTTCTTACGTGGAAAGAACCGCGCTTGTCCTAGAAATCACCAATTTTTTTTTCACTTCGCCGCGTTTACAAGCAACTGCTTTCCGCTGTCGGCCTCACCTTCAGGAGGCTTGTGGTTCACATTGTTGACGTTTTCGGGGGGTGCGAAGACGCAAATCAAAGTATCTAATTTTGGCGTGACTGTTTCTCTTCTGGGAGAGCCGTTTTCAAATTTTGGCAGGGTGCCAGGATTTGGGGTTGCGATTTTGCTGTGTTTCCGTGTATCGTAGAACGCGTTGTGTTGTGTCTTCTAGCACAACGCCGCAGTAGTGTCCCGTTTTATTTGATTTACACGGGGAGGTCTCTGCGTTAAGCTCCTCCATCTGTCACTATCCTCTTTGAAGAGAATGGCGAAGTCAATGCGGATGCTGTTACGGTGGCTCCTCGCCACCTCTTTCTCTTCCTTCTTGTGAGCCATATTTCGAGCGTTTCCGGAAGCGAAGAGAAGGGGAAAGAGGACGAGGGGAAATCTGGCGATGGTAAGCTAGATGACATTGGGGGTGTTTTTGGATGTGATAGGGCGCATTTGGGTAACTAATTCTCAGCAGCTCAATCGTTCATCTATAGTGGATATGCAGCGCTCCACTGTAGTGTTGCCCTCCATTTCAAGCAGAATCACGCGTTGGAATGCACAATTGCAGTTTCTCATTGGGGTTTGCGTTTCGATATGAATGAATCGCCGTACGGTATATTCGAAGTGAAACATGGAGGGCCTCGTTTATTGAACGACCTCAGAAGGGTACATCGTACTCGTTTTGTGCTTCGCTTTATGTAAAATTAGTAATCGACTCGGATATTTGACAGGTGTTTTTTTTGGGAAGCGAAGAAGTCCACATCCAGATTTTGTAGGGAGGAGGTGAATCAAGGCTATTTCTTATGTGTGCGTATAGGGAACAGAGTCAAGACGTTCATCATACTGTTCCCACTTTAGTGATACAGCTTATTCAACATCATTTTCGGCGGCGACGGTGTGTCTCTAAAAAGTTTTAGTCGCTGTGCGGTAGAAATCTGGCGGATCAAATTCACATGTATGGATAGCTCTCTGTTCGCTCTTAGAGTTGAAGGTTTAGATAATGCGCTAGTCACTCATGAAAGATCCATTGGGAAACGGACCGAGTATTGTTTTCAAATATTTTTTTTGTGGCTTCTCTTTGAACAGGGAAGGTCAAGGACGTGGTGATAGGCATCGACCTGGGTACAACATACTCTTGCGTTGGGATTTATCGACACGGTCGAGTGGATATTATTGCAAATGACCAGGGTAATCGTATCACTCCGTCCTACGTAGCGTTTACTGATGATGAACGGAAAGTGGGCGAAGCTGCGAAGAACGAAGCTACCATTAACCCTTCGAATACATTATTTGATGTTAAGCGTTTGATTGGCCGCCGTTACGCGGATAAAGAAGTTCAGCGCGACAAGGAACTGCTTCCTTATGAAATTATCAACGAGGACGGCAAGCCGTACATTCGTGTCATGATCAAGGGGAAACCCAAGAAGCTCGCACCTGAAGAAGTATCCGCCATTGTGCTTGGCAAAATGAAGGAAACTGCTGAAAACTTCCTCGGACGTGAAGTCAAAAACGCGGTTTATCACTGTACCAGGTACGTTTCCTACACGATAGACGGCGGGTGGACGAGGAGAACACACATATCCATGTTTGTTCGGTAGCGTTTGCTGGCTGAAGCAGAGTCGAAATATAAAATTTACTGTATGGGGAAAGGATAGCACACAACGCAGGTGGAACAAAATTTGCTTTGGGTGAAAAGAGTGAGGACGGTGTGTTTGCGAGTGCGTCAATTTTTTGGAAGTATACAACGTTGAGACCGATGATATCGGCTTTGCAACGCAGAGAAAGGGAAAAAAACACGTGAAGATTCTGAAATATGTTTTGTCTGTGCGGGTATATTATGCTATGCGCATGGGACGCGATTTTGGGAGAAACTATCCAGTTTTGCCTTACTGTAATATATACACCAGGATATATATATATATATATGTATGTTTACGTATACGTATGTGTGTATGTATGTATTTTAACATGTATTTAAACATATACATATATATATATATATATATATATATATATATATATATGTTCCTATCACGGAAACACACGGGCTTATTTATCCGTATATTTTTTCAAATATTTCTTTTTGATGATCCCTCAGTTGGGGACCGGCGGAATTTTGATGTCCACATGTATGTTGATGTTTTGCTGTGGCGCCTTTGTACACTTGTGTATACAGCGTATTTCAACGATGCTCAGCGTCAGGCAACCAAAGACGCAGGTTCTATCGCTGGTTTGGTTGTCCAACGTATTATCAACGAACCCACTGCGGCCGCAATTGCCTATGGCCTGGACAAGAAAGAAGAAAGCGTCGTGCTTGTTTACGATCTTGGTGGCGGCACCTTCGATGTTTCCATTCTGGTCGTCGATAACGGCGTCTTTGAAGTGCTGGCCACATCGGGTAAGCGGTTGAAATGTGGACCTGTTAGGGGTGTTTTGGGAAGAATGTTTCGGGAGGAGTTTTCCACCTGTAGCTAGTTATGTAATGGGCTTGCGTGTAGTAGAGTTGAGGATGTCTAATGTCTATCTTTTCTTGCTGGCCGTCGCTGGCGATAGAGCAGTGGTTAACCTTGAGGGTATGTAGTAACCGTTTGTCATTTTTGTGTAGATTACAGGGGACAAATTGCAGCGATGGTCTTTTTGTTCAAGGATTTGTTGCGAATGTGAGAGAAGTCTTCCGGACGGTGTACACTATGATTTCTATAGGTGATACTCACTTAGGAGGAGAGGATTTCGACCAGCGTGTCATGGACTACTATATCGGGGTGGTGAAGCAGCGGTACAACAAGGACATCCGCAAGGACAAACGCGGTTTACAGAAACTACGGAAAGAAGTTGAGCGTGCGAAGCGTGCGTTGTCATCCCAGCACCAGGTCAAAGTGGAAGTTGAGGGTTTAACAGAAGGAGTCGATTTGTCTGAGACGTTGACCCGGGCGAAATTTGAAGAGTTGAACAAGGATCTTTTTAAGAAGACGGAGGGACCGTTGAAGCAGGTGTTGAAGGATGCAGATCTTGAAAAGAGCCAGATCGACGAAATCGTGCTGGTTGGCGGGGTCCACGCGCATTCCCAAAATTCAACAGCTGATTAAAGACTTTTTCAACGGAAAGGAGCCGAACAGAGGCATTAACCCTGACGAAGCTGTTGCTTTTGGAGCTGCGGTTCAGGGAGGCATTCTTTCCCACGAAGGAGCGCAAGATATGGTCTTGCTCGATGTCACTCCTCTCACGCTGGGTATTGAAACTGCTGGGGGTGTAATGACGAAAATCATTCAGAAAAACACCGTCATCCCTACCAAGCGACCCAGATCTTTTCCACCAATGCCAATAACCAGTCTGCTGTGCTTATCCAGGTTAGAAATTGCAGTAGGAAAAAGCGGTTTTGTGCACAGGGATGCAACAGATGATATGACGGGCAGACAGAGTAAAGGATGAATGGGGGCCGTGAATACTGAATGTGAAAGTCTTGGTTCAGACCTGAGATTTATGTATATGTATCTATAACTTCTTACACGTATTAGTGTACCTATAGACTCCTGGAGGGATAATGTATGAAGGGAGATTGGGAGTTGTCAAGAGACGGGGCCGCACCAGGTGGAAGCATGTGCTGACGAACCAGGAGCTGTAGTCTTTAGAGTATTTGTATAGAATTGATTTGTGTATATGCCGGTTTCCCTGCATGTATGCATCTGCGATTATATCATCTTATCGTCTACAGGTATACGAGGGCGAACGTCCGATGACCCGCAATAACCATCTACTGGGAAAATTCGAGTTGACGGGTATCCCACCTGCACCCCGTGGAGTTCCTCAGATCGAAGTAACATTCGAAGTTGACAGCAATGGCATTCTCAGTGTTTCTGCTGTTGACAAGGGAACAGGGAAGAGCGAGAAGATCACTATTACGAATGATACAGGTCGTTTGAGTGCTGAGGAGATAGAGAGAATGATTGCAGAAGCGGAGAAATATGCTGAGGAGGATAAGAAGACTAAAGAAAGAGTCGATGCACGCAACGCGCTGGAGGGCTACCTACATTCCATCAAGACAACAGTGGAAGACAAGGACAAACTCGCGGACAAAATCGAAGAAGACGACAAGAAAACGATTATGGATAAGGTCAACGAAGCTCAGGAATGGATGACTACAAACCCTGATGCAGAAGCCGAAGATATGCGGGAGAAGCTGAAAGATGTTGAAGCTGTATGCAACCCTATTATTTCCAAGGTGTACGGACAAGCCGGCGGGCCAGAGGCGGGAGCTCCGCCCACCGGCACGGACGACGATTACTCACACGATGAGTTGTAGATGAGGGTGAGGGATTGTGTTAGAATGAGCCTGAGGTATGGAAGGCGCGAAGGAGAAAACCACTGGAGGAGTGGAGAGAGGATGAGTTCGATGATCAGCGAAGTTATTTACATAGAGTCAACGTCGGTCAGTATTGGATGATTCGCTCGTCTTTTTCAGGAGCGAGTTTTTGGTTTCGAGGTTCCTTGTTTTGGAGAGGTGCACAAGACGAGAAACCGTACAAGAATTTCAGTTTACCCTCAGTGATCTATTGTGCTAGCAGTGACCACTTCTTATGACTGGTGTTTTAAGTCGTTCGAGAAACTTGAACGCTTTAGACCGTTTGACACTGGTTACGATGCAACCACCACCGCGTCGCAGCTTGCGGTGAAATGTGAGACGCGCCGCCACAAGTTCTGATTGACAAGACTACGTTTGTTTAAGTCAGCGCAGGGTAAATCCGCCTTGTGCCTCCAGATGCTCAGGTGAATTAGGATACCTTTGTGGTGCTCCTAGTATACACGCTGACAAACAAAATGCTGACTAATGCCGTTGTTTGTGCTGACGGTCGTATTCTGAATGGTAACCAGAAGTCTTCAAATTCTGGAATTGAAAACACACGTCCTTTTACTGTGTGTCTGTCTCGCTGCCGCTTTCATAACCCTTCGAAACTACACTGGAGGATCAGATCTGATAATACATTGACTTTCAAAAAACATGCACGACGGTTCATTCCTCGTGTAGTTGCTTTCATAGTGATGTGGCATGGGTTATAAGAACCTCTTCTATTTGTGTGTATGTATGAACTCAAGCTTATGTATATGCAGCTTCTATACTTAAGCTGTACTACAGTTCTCAGATATTTTTCTCGCGTTCAATAATCCCTAGTCACACAGTTGCTTTCAGACTGGACAGCCACACATTGAGAATGTGCCGCACCAGCTTGTATGTGGCAGTCCATTTAGGCATCCTAGTTTTTAACGTACATCTGTGGATAGAATCGTAGTATGGAAACAGATTTAACCAACTTTGGTCAGGATGTTTCTTCCACCTGATGCTAGCAACGAGTAGTGACACGAGACACGAGCAACAAAGGTTATCAAAGTTACGCGATACGATGTGTCACAGGTGAGGCATACGATTCTATCCACATGCTACATTTAGAGAGTTTGTTGGCAGAGCATCACACCGTGGTGTAATCCATGTTGAGCACGGTTCCGTGCAGCTGGTCACCGTACGGATGTAAGCTCCATTGCAGGAGGGCTGGCATACTTGCGCCTTCTAGGTCGGGCAGGTGAAAAATCCGGAAGGTCGGGCTCGCAGTATACCAGTATATTGTTGGGACGATGGTCGCAGCATGTGGTGCCAGTCGTAAGCACACGGCCGGCTCGGTCGTTTACTTGTGTTCCAAGTGTATTCGAGCGGATGCAGGTATAGTAAATAGCACGTTTAGGGTACAGGTACTAGTTGACATCAGTAGTTTAGATTAGGCGACATTCCGTGATACGCCATGCCGTGTACAGTTGTTGAACGCTACTCTGCTGAAAATGGCATTCTCATATCATCTCGTTCACTCCAGCACAGCGAAAGCCAAATGGCCTCTCCTTCCATTCCGGACATTAAGCTTACTTGACACGTGAGAGGTGTTGTGTCCGTCCGCATCCACGTAGATGCGTTTATCTCCGCTTGGTACGTGCGCGACAAACTCACGGTCACTTATGTAATCGACTATGTGGTATTTAGTCCGCATACAGATTTTTCAGAAAGTAGAATTATTATGCTAATTACTGCGCAAAATGCTATCGATAAGCCCTTGACGTGCGCACATTCCCATGGTTTCGTGCAGACAAATCTGCTTTGGGCATGTGACAGCTGCATCATCTGGACGTTCCAGAAAGACGTACGTGATCATTGCAGAGAGATCATCTGCTTATTAGTGCAGATGCTCCTTGACCACTGCAGAAATAATATCTGCTTATTAGTGCAGAGAACATTGCCCTGTTTACGAAAGTATACAGCATGGCTTCTATGGCCGTCACATACATCCGCTCGCAGACAAAGGCGGCGTGTTTTCTGCACAGTGGCACTCTCAGCAATCACATGCTTTTTGTCTTGATGTCGGAAGTGGTTCAAAGCACCAACCACTGAAGAGCGCTTCCCTTCTGTCGTAGGACAGTAAAACTGCCTCGACATTCTTTTGGTTTTTATAATGAAAACTTCGCACAGCCAAAAGAATCTCTTCGCCGGAGTGCTGCTCCCATCCCTCTGTGAACATGAATATGGACATATGGATACATGCGATTTGTAGTTCTTGCTTCGTTCTGCAAGTGCTTTTATCACCCATGAACTTACGGCATTACAGAGGATCAAGTGTGTAAAACGCTCAGCTTTGCCCACGGTTGTTTCTTTTTTCGATTGTTCTCACATTCGCAAATGTGCAGGGTTTGCACGCGGTGGCCGGTTTTAACGAAAAAGATATCAAAAGCAGCTGGAAGACTGGTGGGTTAGATGAGATATTCTTGTCAATATGGATGCAAACCATAGTAGGAGAATATCTTTCTTTTTTTTTAATAAGTGAATACCGAGCGCAGTCGTTCTTATACACTACAGCGGCGTAGTCAGAAGTATTTAAGCGGAGAATCCGTAAATGACTTAATGGCAAGCGAGGCTATGTGACGCTTGTTACGTTACGCGCACGGTTGCTTTTGTTGACTCTGTATTTTTGTCGAGCGTGTCGACGGTTCGTATAGTGTGTCGAACAGATTCTAATTAAGATAACTGGAAATGCGAACGGGCACAGCTGACGCAGTCAGACGAGAATGCGCGTGCGTAATCAGAGTCTTCATCCTTTTCTATCTTTTACGCGCAGTCCGTCAGCCACCTCATTATACTCTTTTCAACCCCCACATACTTCTTGTTCTACCCTAGACGGCGCGGTGGCGCTGGAGGGGAAGTGTTTGTTCAGGTCACTTTTGCACACCTAGATACACGTGCAATTTTGGAAGCGTACGTCAGACCTACTCACACCGATAAATGCAGAAAAGTGTGTAGGTAGGTGTGTACAACTCCATCGATCTGTTTCTGTACTAGTGGTTGGAGGTCGAACTGAATGTGTGTACATGTGGCTGGCACAGATTTGTGGTGTACAGCCTTAGTCGCCTTACAGCCTTAGTCGCCTTACAGCCTTAGTCGCATCCTTCGACTCACAATGGCGGCACGGTCAAGTTTCTCTGCTCTGCAAAGCACGTGGGTTTTAGGAACTCTTTCTGTGCAAGCATTCATCTTTCCCATCTTGTGCCCAGGAAACGCTTACGCAGCCCTAATTCCGGAAAAGCATCTGCGACACGCAGAATTGTTGCCCTTCGTACCTTTACTGTGGAAAAATGAAGGGCTGTTGTTTGCAGATATTTTGCTGCAAAAGCTGTTACTGCCTTTCGGATTGACGTCGCCGTACACTAACCTTTTCATGACCGAAGCAGTTCGAGATATCGCAGCCAATATCGCTGCCGTAAAAGGCAAGCTTCTCCTCCGTTATGAGTTCAGCTAGAGGACTTACGTGCTGTGCGTGAGTGTTAGCGTCAATCTCATTCAACTACATTTGTATACGAGAGGATGCGTGCAGATGTACGGTTCGTACAACCACATTCTCTACTATTTCTACGTTCAGGTGTTCGT